>JAATLQ010028597.1:27672-37915 GCA_013421005.1 Heliconius erato x Heliconius himera | reverse complement strand
TTTTGACTAGCAAAGTCATTAATCACATTTTCAAAATCAATAGTATCGACTAGTTCATGTTCAATTGACATGATAGCGAGATTGTATTTTTCATTTTCATTCTCTTATTTTTCTTGTACATTCCTTGATTCTTGATTGAAAAAAAATTAGAAGAATTGATCGTAGACTTTGTTGCCCCTTTCCATTTGTTGCCCGGTGCGACCGCACCGCTCGCACCCCCCCAGCTACGCCACTGGTTATGGATCAGATTTTTATTAGGGTCAAATCTTTTGATGAAATTATTATATTAAATTCCATTAAATTGCAGCATCTTTTGCGTAGTCTATTGCAAACATTGTTTTATTTTTTATTTTCATATATTACTAGAAATATTTTAGAAATATGACTGTTTCAATAGTTACACTCATATATTTTTAGTTTTTTGTTAGCTTCCCGCTGTATCCTACACATGGCATTGTAAGGTGAGAAGACCTGGGAACCTAGCAACCTAGTTTTATGACACTCCGTTCACATTAAGATCCACTTACCGCCGAATTTTGGTGGCATTACGTGTTGAACTCTTACTGTCCACTCAATGTCGCGCTTTACCTAATTACCAGAGCGAGGAACAAAAATATTAAATACTTCATCTACTCGAGCGGGAATCGAACCCACAACCTGTCGTGTTTACAGTCACACGCTTGTGCCCCTGCGCCACGACTGGCCTCCACACGTATATTGTTTTATACATTTCATTAATAATGTTATAATTCTACCTTATTTGACACACGTCGGGATGAGCCTTGATGACAGTGAGCTCACAAGATCCTGTTCCGTCGTATGTAGATGGGTAACCTGAATTAACGAAATATGTACCATTTTCTGACGTGCTACTGCCACACGATGTCATAACTGAAACAAAATGATTTCTTATATATAAATACATATACTTCATATAATTTTATGAAAATTTTAATTGTTAATATTTTCTATAAATATTTTTTGTTTTGTGAGAAAGCAGACAAAGTAAATTGAAATAGTCCATTGATGTCCTTTATATGATCGGATCATAAAAATATTTAATCTCTATATGTAATTAATTTTCTAAATTTAATTTGTGTGTCTCTATATTAACACATGGTTTATAAAGCTATTTCGTTACAAAAATATATCGTATCGATTAAAATACAACGATCTTGACGACATTATTTTTATTTGTTAGCGCATATTATGTTTCATTGTAATACTTTATTTTAAATATACTTATTTGAAGTATAACTATAGTGATTTTTAAACAAGTGAAGCGAAATATTTTTTTTGTTTATTTGATTTTTTGAAGTTATATTGTAGTTATCTTATAGTACCTATGTAAAGTTATAAAACTAATAACATTATCTAATCGTCTCTAAAAGTATCTATTTGAAAATGTCAATATGATATCAAAACTTAACTACAGTACTATATGGAAATATTCGAGATGAAAAGTGCATTTAAAAGCATACACTATATTATAAGTATTTATACTACAATCTACTTTAATTTTAACACAGTACCCAATTTAACTTTTACACAAGTAAATTAGGTACAGATCTAATTTAACTTTTTAAAACGATTTTGCAATTGACTTACACGAAAGTTACTCTAAAATTAACAAAATTTATACTATTTTCAGAGATACTACTATTACATGATGTCATGATTAAAATTTAATAACATAATACACACATATACAGCATAGTCCAAATCCATTAGCACAGTATCCATTTGCGGAGCCGCCTCTGGAGGAACACTCGCGTGCGGTCATGCAGGTACCGTTGTCCCCGGACGCGCCCGTACAAGCGCCGTTTGGGAACGTCACGACAGTGAATAGCGACAGGACTGTGAAAGTTTGTTAAATTAACATTTTAATTAAGATAGTTTTTTTAATTAATTTATTTGTGCTTGTTAGTAAAACACAAAATCTAGGAATTCCTATAAAAAATAAAAATTTGTTCTTTTTTTTATTTTAACCTTAAAAACTTTAATATTAATGTTATGTATATCCGTGCTGATTTCCGTGATATTATTAAAATTTAATAATAAACTCTGTCAGACCTTCCTTAAGTTGTGCCAGATGCATCTTTCACTAGACGTTCCAGATTTAATTTAACTTTTTATCAGCAAAAGTGGCCATCACACTAAACAACTTAAGGCACTATTTCATTATTTCTTAGAGTATTGTAGCTGGTCTATATTAGCTCCATATGAGTTGTGCCAGATATTATAATCCTATCCATCTAATTATGGCTTATGTCTTGTTCAGACCTGATCTGAACAGCTATACAATAAAAAAAGATACTGATTAAGCGCGAGTCAGGCTCGCCTGCGGAGGGTTCGGTACCAATTAAGTAATTAAAGGTCAACGGGAAGTACAACTTATAAAAATGGACAAATTTAAGTTTGCATATACCCATATGCACTCTTTTTGTATTATAGACAGACATTTTTATTATGACTAATATTAATATTTTAATATAACTTTGTAATGATGTTTTTCTATAAAATATCTAAAAAAAAATTTTCAGAATTTTTCCTTATTTTTTTCATTCCGTGCTAAATTTCATAACTGTAGGTCCAAGCGAAGAATCCTATAAATTTGAATTACGCACCAAATGTCATACAAAATGCAGCAAAAACTACACATATCGTATCATGTCTTTTAGTTGCGTTGACTTGTAGGCTAGATTTTTTTCTGTGGTTCTAAACTATAAACCTAATTATTCGATATTAATTTCAGCTCTTGACGGACTTATAGAATCACTTTGTCAGACGGACAGACGCTTGTCTGTCCGTCTGACAAGACACAAAGTGATTCTATAAAGAATTCTTTTTTTCCTTTTGAGGTACGGAACCCTAAAAAGATAATTTAAATCTGTTAAATAGTTGCAAAAATGTGCGTGTACAAAGAGACAGACAACAATTAAATAATCATTGATTCAACAACTATTAGTCAAACTTATTCCTTTTTAAAAACATTCTTTTTCTATTTTATTAGATTATAGATAAACAAATACAAATGCAAGTTTTATATAATTTCGCATAATTGCTTATAGACATCGACACAAAAATTTGGTAATTTCTCTGATTCTTCTAACGCAATGCAAGAAAATCAAATGGTAAGCATTTTGTGCGAATTCATATATTCACATAATATTAAATGATAAATAAAAAAAAAATAGAATATACTCACATCTACTCTCCTTCTGCACGGGTGGCCAAAATCGTGCTTCAGCTACTTGCTGATCCGGAAATCTATTTCGTAAATTATGAGTTCTGGTCCATTTGGGAAAAGAAAGACCACTTAATATACCCCGACCATTAATAAACTTAGCCTGAGGATGGCTCACGTTGTTTGACTGACAAAAATTCAAAAGACTGATGCACAGTAATATACTTCTTTTTGTCATTTTATTCGAATTTGTCTATTCGGTACAGTTTTGACATCCGTTTGAAACGTTAAATAAACTTTACTTACAATATATAATATGTGGAACGAGGAAGGGGAACAATGGTGTTAAATTTCTCCTATTATTACACGAGGACAATACCCACTTGATGATTATTTCTTTTGCTCGATGATGATTGCACGCATGCAGAATCATCAGCATGGAACATAAGCTTTTATTGCCTAAATATTATAATAATGTGTTGGGTATATGAAAGCTAAAATTACTTCGAACGGCACGTTTATTTGTATAAAATAAATTATACGCACATCTGTGTCACGCTGTTGTGGATATAGTATATGGGAACACTTAATATGGTTTTCAAGTATTGATTGATGTCGATCAACTTATAGTACAATTGCTTTAGTGGAAATGTATAACTTTTTTTTTTACTCTATTAGTGGTGATATTATTATAATAATATATTATATTTCTTTGTATCGGTTCAGCATCATACTATGTCATGGCAGGATAAGTAGAGAGAACGTAGTGTCAGCACACTCCCAAATTCGAGACAATGTCTAATGAGTTTCAGAAGCCAACACCACGCTATGTTTCAATAAAGCGAAAAATTAAAATAATTTTAGTTTAAAAATAATTATTTATATAATATATATAATATTTTCCGGTATGTTCATTTTTATACCATTTGAAATGGAAAGAACATACAAAACAGACTTTTATTTTATTTTACACAGTAGTGTAAACAATTTTTTTTTTAAATAAAAAAAAGGTAAAAACTTTCTGATAATATACGTATACTCATAGTTTTTAACTTAGTTGCCTCTCTTAAGAATTTGCACAATAGGCTGTTAGCAGGTTTACACTCTAAGCCAGTGATTCTCAACCACTGTGCCGCGGCACTTTTGTGTGCCGCCAAATTTCAAAAGTGTGCCGCCAAATTTTGCAAATATATAATAATGTTAATATTATTAAATTATATCTTTATTTTTATCTTTTTCTTTGTGTGCCGCCAAATATTGAAATCGTTAAATATGTGCCGCAACAAAAAAAAGGTTGAGAATCACTGCTCTAAGCCGACGATATACCGGTACATATGAAAATTTAGGTCACTAATGCAAATCGAGATGATGTTATGAGCGTGATGAGATTAAGAGCACAATTTTCGCTCAATTTATGGATAGTGAGCAACTTCACGCTTTTTCCCCTTAGCAGGGTAGTCATTGGGAACCTAATGTTAAACATTCCTCTTCCTATTTTCTGGGCGATTGTCCAAACATTGTGTGTTGCTTGGCGTGAACACGAGCAGGAAAAGTGAAAATATTTTTTAAATATATTCCTCTAACCGCGAATCGAACTCCGTTGCTTGCAGTCAGTTGCTGTCCCACTGCACCATAACAACCTCCTTTGTACTTACACTTAATCACAGTCCATTTTACAACTTTGCTGTCGATGTGTTAATCATTATGCGGCGTCATTATATAAATTTCTTTTGTGTCATGTACTACAGTATGCGCATTATATTGGCACATTTACAAAATGATATCCTACTAATATTATAAATGTGAAAATATGTGAGGATGGATGTTTGTTCCACTTTCACGCAAGAACTACAGAACGGATTTAGGTGAAATTTTACCCTAATATAAGCTTATACATCAGGATAACAAATAAGCAACTATTTATATAAAGATAAAAAAACTAAACTACCTGCACGCTTTATCCCTAGCGGGGTAGTCAGAGAGAACGGAGCGCCAAACGCTACGGTTACATAAAGATGTTGTGAAATATAATATAAGTTTAAGCGGGCGAAGCCGTGTGTAGTATGCTAGGTATTCGTAATTAAATTGTATATGTGTATACAACGTTTACGTGGCACGAGTGAAGGTAAATGGGCTTTAAATCCCAGAGGACGAGGTTAGGTAGTAATTCAATTACGTCACTGGCAAAATTGACAGTTGGTAGAAGTTTATTATATTTAAGTTGATTAGTTTGTGCCATTTAGGTATGTACCTTTTTTTTCACGTCTACGTTTAACGTCACGCTACATCCAGCTTATACCTAGCAAGGTAGAGAGAACGTAGTGTTTAGCACTCCATTCGTATCACATCATGTTTAACTCTACGTCGCGCTTTTGCCTTAGTACCACCAGAGCGATGAAATACAAATATAAAAAAATAATAATTCATTCTCCGAAATAGAATCCAAAATCATCGAGTTATAGTCACACACTTGTGACGACGGCCTCTATCCCTTTAGGTAATAATTATAATAATTTTGTTACAAATAATTATATTCTCTTTTGGATTATATAAAGACATATACTTATAAAAAAAAAAAAATTACTCTACAATCAAATTATAAACTTGCAATAAATTTACATAGATATATACTTCACTTAACGATTACACACTCTTTCAGTAGCCTGTAAGCAATTAATATACAGGGTGGAAGCATCAGCGCTCCCTTTACGGGAACAGCATATAAGGTAAATATTTTAAGCCCGTACCTAAAGAAATTAATCAAGATACCTCATCAGTTAGACGTAGAATTTTTATTTTCATTTCACGATGTTTATTCACACTGTATTTCGTGTGACGCAGTTACGCATAAATACCAATAACGTAAACACATACTACTCCATAAAAACTACTAAAGATTAAACAACTTTGAACTTTGCCTATATCTATGACTCGATTTAGGAATGAGGCGTATATGGCGGTTTCCCTTCGATAGCCTTATGTCTGCGTGCATAGTTCTTAACAAATGGCATTTTATTTTACAACGATAATTCTATTACTTATTTGTTTGAAAAACAAAATCCATTTTTGAGAAAAAAATAATAATTATTATATTAAGCTTACATAGTGTAATTTAAAATGTAGTTTCATTAAAAGTGGTGCTGACAAAAACACTCTATAACGCGAAAATTAAAATCATGATGTATTGTGAATAAAAAAAACTATAAAAAAGAAAGAAAGCAAGTGTTTAAGTAACACAAGCTAAAAATATGATTTTTTCAATTTATGTCTATCTGAACTAGCGTTCGTTGTTAGCTTTTTAGTTTTCACGCAAAAATTACGGGAATTATTGGTCCTGGGCAACATATGGTTATAATTTACATTGAAGTTCTGGATATTTAATGTGGAATCCTAGAAGCTGTCTTAGGAAAAATTAGCAACGCGTATTAAGCAGTTGTCGTAAACACCACAATTGTAAAGAAAAATGCAACTATATATTTTTCTATAAGCAGTGCAGGGCTTCACTGCTCAGGCTTAATTTTTTGATACTATTAATTCTGATTAAACTATTGTGGAGTGAGCACAATACGCATCCCTTTTTATTTCTACGCTCATAGCAGCATTTACGCTATACATAATTTATTTTATAGAATTTTTATTAACTAGCGGCCTGCCTTCGGCCTGACCTAAAATTTTGCAATTTGTATGTCGCTTGTAAGTTGTGAAATACTATACTACTGCAGGTTACTTGTATACACAATGTTAGGGCATTTTTTTCTTAAGACACAATTTTTAACAGGTTATTCCCAAAAGTGCGAGTTCAAATTATTATACGTTTTCTAATAAAATATTAATAAGACAAATGAACAAACGAACGAACCTAAGAATCTATTCAAAGAAATATCAAGTAAATACATAGAGAATTTACATACAAGTCATCATATCTCTGACGAACGGACGAACGGACGGACGGACGGACAAAAATTTCAAAAATGCTGAAAATGGATTCTGCTAGTTATCCTTTAACACTCCGGCAATTTTTTTTTAATATTTTCAATGTACAGAGACGACTTTTCTAAAGATTTATTATAGGAATACATATAGATTACTAAATTTCGTTGACAAATAAAAAATATCTTTATCGTAGTGCAGTGGACAGCATTCAAATGTAAATGGGACTATCTTAAGTTCGATCGTCATTTGTGGAAACGATTATATTTAAAATGTTTGCTTTTTACCATCGTTAAAAAGCTTGGCGTTGGATTTTGCCACTCAACACAAGCAATACCACAAAATATTAGCTATAAACTTTAATAAGAGATAAGAGGCCAGTTGTAGAGCAGCGGCACGAAGTGTGACTGTAAAACCGACTGGTTGTGGGTTCGATCCCCACTCGAGGAGATGAAATATTTACTTAAATTTATATTTCCATTTCTTCGCTCTGGTGTCGTGGTAAAGCGCGGCGTTGAGTTCTGCCACTCAACAAGCAATGCCTCCAGAATTCGGCAGAAAGTGGAGAACGGAATGTCTTAACACTAGGATCCCTCTGCCTACCCTGCTGTGTGCGGGATACAGCGTGAAGCTGATTTTGATTTTTAAACTTTAATAATAACGGATAGTAAATGGCTATAATGTGGAAAAGGTCACGTAAACGAAGTGGCAGGTCACCAGTTCATAATGAAATGATTGATGAACGGTCAAACATGCTATTTATAGATAGTATTAGATATTTATCTATTTCCCCACAAAAGGGAGATGCTATGGCGTCTTATAACGACATAGTTTATCGCGTAAGTATGGGTACTCGGTGTGATCTCATTAATACAAGTGGAGGTCTTTGCCCTGTCATAGAAAATTAACAAGCTTTCACTTTACCCGAGCTGTGAAAATTGTATGGAGAAAATGATGAGAACAATTTTGTTGATGTTCGTTTACGTTTTTTGGTAATATACTGTTTTTCTTTTTGCTTACAAGTTCTAAGTAGGTTTAAATTATGTATTTTTTTAAGTATTTAATTAAGAAAGTAGGTAAGACTGTTAAGTATTTTTTGTAGCTAATTTTTAGCTTTGGTATATATACCAAGTGTATGTCATATCCCGCATCTACGAGAGTAGGCAGAGGGAGACACTCTGTTCCCCACTTTCCGCCGAATTTTTCGAGGCACTGCGTGTGAAAGGTGAAATATTCACAAATAACAATTCTTTCCCCCGAGTAGGGAACGAACTCACAACCGTTGCGTTACCGTCACACCCAATTTTAAATGAATTAGCCTTAGAAATGTCTCTGTCCAGCTATCAAAGGCATAATATTTCTTTTGATATTTTATGTAAACAAAGACAAAGACCACAAAACGCTACACAAAAAATGCAACAGGAACGTAGAAATTAAAAAAAAATCACATCAATATTACATTTATTTAAGAACAAATGACAAGTAGATATCTAGATACATAGTAAATTTACTATGAACAATTAACTTAGTGACTAGAGTTTCGTATAAAATAAAATTATTAATATATATTAAAAAGTAATAAAAAAATTATGTATACTTAAATAATCGAAACAATATATAAATTGTAGTAAAAAGTGCTTGATTTCAAATTGAACAATGTAGAACATTAAATTTTGATATTTTTTAATAATTCTTTATATGTATAATCTTTTTATTCTTTTACACTTTTAATTTTATTTAATAAAAGTTTTTTTTTCTTTTAGGGCTAACAATACTCAAATATTATAAATATTTGATATACTATATTGACATCAACTTTTTAGTATTAGACATATATGTATAATGCACGTCTACCTCTAAATGACACCTATATTATTATAAGTTTTACATCAGTTTTTAGAACATAGAATCGCATGGTCTATAATTCTCTATTGGCCATGTTTTTGCTTTTATTGGCCATATATACCTACTATAAGTATTATAATATTTTCGGTCTTACACGAGCCGAACGCACGGTCGTTCCCGTATTTGGCTGAAAATATTATTGTAAGAAAATGTTGTTGTTTGTTATTAATAATAAAATGTTAACAATTATTTTCACTACACTACTCTTTGTCTGTGTTTATGATTAGTAATAGTGATGTAAGCAAGTTTAATAATAAATTAATATAAATAGTGATGTAAGCTTAAGATATATATATATATATATATATATATATATATATATATATATATAATATTTGAGGATTAACACGTAACAATAAAGTTTTTGGCTTATCTAGAATGTGTGCCTTGTACAGCGGCTCTATAATAAGCAGTTAGCAAATTATTAAATGTATTAAATGTACGTATTATTATACTTTATAAGATAATTTATTTCATTAATCATTTTAACAAGATACATTTATAAAAATACAATTCTCTTTCTAGACGTATTAGTAGTTCTTATAAATGTAACATTTTTATTTTCGAGAAATAATTGGTATTTTTATTTCAACTCCATACACATTACAGCGACTCAAACGATCTTATCCTACAAGTTTCTTATGCTATTAAAGTAGAAGTAGAATAGACTTAATAAGCTAAATTATGAAAAGCCAAACACACAGCCAATAAAATTAAAAGCCCAAATAGACTTAGCTAAATTAAATATCAAGTATAGATTTGGGCTTCAACAGCCAATACTATTCTCTAGTATCTCTAAGAAAATCAACAAAATTAGAGATATGCGAACCTGATATAATAAAGTTATAAAAAATTAATTATTTGTGTCACAGCTAAGCCTTTGTGCATAATTTTAAAACAGTAATATTTTAATAGACAATCATTATTATTAGGGACTACTCCTAAATCTTATTAAATTCTAGCTTTACTTTGTGCGCTATACCAGTGGCGTAGCAAGCTTTACTTGCGCCCGGGGCAAAATATTTTTTTAGCGCCCCCCAGGTGAAAACCTTATAAGTTCATCTCTATAATAAGACAGTAAAAAAATTTGTCTGTACATTTATTAATTTTGACTGAAATGGATACGGGACACTTAAAAAGAATAATAGAAATAATTTTTTTTTTAATTTCTTGTCTGTCTGTCTGTCGATATGTATGGTCACATTTTTCTCTGAAAGTACT
>JAATLQ010028597.1:0-22206 GCA_013421005.1 Heliconius erato x Heliconius himera | reverse complement strand
ATATTTTAAATAAAACTTTTAAATGTGATAAATGATATAAAAAATAATAGCCTTTTATTTCTTGCTAAGGCAAATTTACAAAAAGGTATTTTTTCGCCTGTATTTAATTTGAGGTAAATAACCAATGCAATATTTAAATAAAATTAAAGTTAAAAAGTTTTTCGGACCATTTGGCGCCCCTATGTGAGCAGCGCCCGGGGCAAGATGCCCCCCCTTGCCCCCCCCTCACTACGCCACTGGCGTGGCGTTAAATTCCTTCACATAAAACGGAATGCCTTCTGAATTCGACAGAAAGTGGGGACCGGAGTGTCTTAGCACAAGGGCCACGACATAGAACTATAGCAGTTCATCTGAATTATAAGAAATAATAAAATCCTTCCTTAACTAAAATTATTAGAACATGATGAGCATTTTCCATTAGTATGTGAAAATTCAGAATTTGGCAGATATGAAAAAAATAAATTCCGCCTTAAGCAAAGTCAAATATCAGTCAAAGCTAATATCGTGATGGGAATTTTCATTAACACAGAAATTGAAGATCTGGAACATCTGACAAAGGATCAAAGCCAAACCAGCTAAAGTTAAAAATATAAGGAAATTGTATATTAGGTAGAGTTGCTCATTATCATAGGCAATTTTTGTTGGTAAATAAAATTACTCTTGAAAAGGCTATTATGGCGCAGTTAGACGTATTCTAACAGTAAAAGGAGAAGTTCTAATTTTTGTTCTGTTGTACACTGCACTGCTGATTTCAAATCTATAACTGAAACTCTGGTATCAGCTTTTATTAGAAAACTTAAAAATGTAAAACTGTATTTACAAAAATAATTATTAAAATTGTATTGTATTTTTTAAAGTGAAAACATATATATATTATATGTTTAGCGTTCATTCAAAAGGTAATAACTGTCTAGAGGCTTTTGCCTCGAGATCGCTTGGATGTATCAATATGAAATTAATATCCATCAGAGGAAGTAGTAGAGCACAAAAAATCAAGCTTCTATGTCAAGGCCAAAGGTACGAGTGTTTATGTATCGTTTTTATTGCATTGCGTATGAAATTCACTGCGTAATCAAAACCTATATAGCGTACTTACTTCCCTGTTCTACGGTACTTACAATAATGAAATTTGGCAAGAAGTGAGAACTTGTAGCACAAATAAAGGAAAAAAATAATTAAAAAAAAACAAATTTATAGATATTTCATAGAAAAAAACATTACAAGCTTAAAACTATAGTTCATTTCATACAAAATAAGTATATGCAAACTTAAGTTTATCAATTTTTATAAATTGAAATTCTCGTCGTCAACTTCTAATAGCTGAGGAGTGGCATCTCCTATAATGATTACCGATTCAGCAGTGGCATCAGATGATGACTGTAGAAAGCAAATATATGATTATTATAAGAAACTATAAATTATGAAACACAATACGTGTAAACATATATAAGAGTTTCTCACGATTTCATCAGATCCTGACTTGGTCCAGACCAGGTTCTCAGAAGAAAGAAAGGAAGGAAATTACGCTCTTTTAAATTATTTAATTATATATCTATTGTCCTCTAAACACCAAAACAAAGCTAAAGATTATTTTTTGCTATTTCAAATTTGAAAATTCGTAATATATATTAGGTTGTTTTTGAAGAAAAAAATAAAGAATTTAAATTGAAATGTATTTCACAGGAAACGACGCTTTCAAGTCGCGCTTATTACTTGCAGGTACAAAATGCGAATAGGATTTCCTGTGGTGATAAATAATCCTGTCTAGCCAGTAGCTACAAATGATATTTACTAGAAAATCGTTGAATTTACCTTGACTTAAAATATATAGATAATTATTAATGTTGCATATCAATTATTAATGTTCATATTTGGTACTACTAAAATCTTCTTAGAATTTCTATCTGAATATTAAAAATTTTAGTCATTATTCGTCATAAATTTAAATGTTTTCTTTAAATTTATTTGTTATATTTTTTAATCTTACTTGAAAGTATATCCTTATAAACAACGTTTTACACAAAATAAAAAAACAGAAGAAGTGCGTTGCTCATTTCTGCTATCCAGAGTACAATAATTACTGATGGAATAAAAATACCCAATAAAATAAATAAAGTTAATGAAAAATTCGATACAGTTTTAATTTTTAAATTTAAAGTATTTTATTTGAGACCAGTCGTGGCCCAGGGGCAAAGGAATTCGATCTCAACTCGAGGAAATAAAATATTTAATATTTTCATTTCTTCGCTTTGGTATCGAGCCAAAGCTTGACGTTGTGTTCATCCACTCAACACGCAATGACTCAACACCAGAACAAAAAAAAATTGGAAACGTAGTGTCTTAACACTAACTTCCCTCATCCTACCCTGCAGTATGCGAATACAGCTTAAAGCTTACTGTAAAATAATTTGACTAAATTGAACTAACCTGAGTCAATGGTATTTGCGCGACAGTATTCGCCCGCCGGAACAGGAACATTCTTTAGTTAATAATATATTATAAAAGCCTCCATAGCCATAGTGTCCGTTGTGGTGACTGCCGCCACGCTATCGAAGTCACCCACGATCAAGTGGTGGTTATCTCTTAATCATAAAGCAACATAAACGCATTAACGTTGCCGTAAATTAAGTACTGAATCATGTAATGTAGCTAATTTAAATACGATCGTCTAATACCTTTGATAGCTACAATAATTTTATCAGTTATTACTCAAATATATATTGTAATATTATGTATGATAATATATAGGTTGTTATTAAATAATAAAAAATCTCATTTCTTGACAAATTTCATAATTTTAGTTCTACGAGACCCATATATACGAGTAGGTTTTGATTATGGGACAAATAAAGCTTACCATCTTCAGTATAGGAGACGTATGAACTATTGTATGAAAAAAAAACTACACAAATACAGTCATTATTTCTGTCTATGAAATATTTTCTTTTACTCACATTGTGTCAAATTTCATAACACATAGGTTGTGATTATATAGCGAATTTCAATCAAAATGCAGCAATGACGACGCATAAACTCTCATTTTTTTATTGCGTAGCATAAAGCATGATTTCTTTTCTGTACTCCAAGGAACCGTAGACCTGAATATTTAATATTAATTGATTGATACTCGACGTGATCTTGATCCGTTTTGATAGATGGACAGACGGACAAGAAAGCGATCCAATGAAATCCAAAGGGTTTTGTTTTTTTTTCCTTTTGAAGTACCTGACTTCTCCCTCAAAAGTCAAAAGTAACTCAGAACTATTTGTGCTATATACAATTATTTTTATTTCTATGGTTTTTATAATATTAGTTTATTACCTATCTAATATGATGACTAATTTTATTTTATTACGTTCGCTAAAATAATTATACCAATTTCATTTATAAAACTAATTACAACAGACTTGATGATAAAATAACTGACCTTTTTAAAAATGCATTTATATATACGTATCCTGATAGTGATATAATCACTATCATATATATAGTGATATAATAACAAAATTATAGTTAATTTCAGCATATATGTCGAGAATTTTTTAATTACTTAAATATATATTTATTGCAATGCACGCAAATAAAGCACATTTTATTTACATTTACATATATACGGCAATGTTAACTTACCCGCTCAGTTTCGTTTCACATTTATAAATGATTAATTCGTGCAGATTTTTTCAATTGTATTATTTGTTCAATTTTGTAGAGCTAGTAGGTATCTGTATAAATTCTTACTCTATATTTTGTATGAGCGGCCTCCGCGCGGCTCCACTCGCACCTTTTTTATTTATTTAATGTTATTTAAGTATTTAGGAAAAAAATATTAGTTATTTAAGTATGGTTATTTATTTATAGGATAAAACTAGGATAGATGCCTTTTGAAAAAGCGTTGAATTTAGCTAGCTTAATCCTTTATGGTTAATTATTTATTAGTTTTTTAATTTATTAATTATAGATTTTACAGAATTTAGTTTATCGTAGAACTTTTTTTTAGTAATAGATGCTTCCCAATATGGATAGTTGTTTCACTGTAAAATTAATAAAGAAAATAGATGCCTGCAATATACAGGATGGAAGTGTTTGCACCACTTTAAATGAAACAACAGTTTTAACTACTTTATAACAATTTTTTTTTCCAAAAATGGAAAAATTATTTTTTTAAACAAAATAAATAATAAAATTATTGTTGTAATATAAAATGTAATTTGTCGAGAACGACGCACGCACGCATAAACCTATCAAAGGGAAACCGCTGCACACGCCTCATTCCGAAATCGAGTCGTAGGTATTATTTGCGGTATTCCAAATTGAAATTTATACTGCTATTTACATATGTATTTCTGTTTTATTAAACCTCACTCATTTGTTTCATCTTCTGTTTTTTTATTGTTTGCGTCACTCAGTTTATAAAATGGAAAACGTTGATGAAATATAGCGTTATTAACGAGTTCCACCGTGGCACCAGTGCTACGGAAAGGTTAATGATGGGTATAGCGGTCGTGTCGCAAAGGAAAACACAGTGCGTTTTCGGTTCCAACGTTTTAATTGTGGAAATTTCGACTTACAGAACAAGTCCCGTTGACAGCCGGATACCCTAACTGATAATATACAATTGAAGGCTATTGTGGAATTTGATAATAATGAATTGAGGGCTAATATGGACTATCCCTTTGGATAGTGAAGAATTGAAGACTTTTGTAGAAGATTTCGTCGTAAAGCACGTCCTAGTTAGCTGCGGGCTGCGGTGTTCGTAATAAAACTGTTTTAATCTACTTCAAGAAAATTGGGAAGTTTAAAAAGCTTGAAAGGACGGTACCTCACAAATTAAGTGAAAGAAAACGCGAAGAACGAAAAAAATCGCCTACTACGTTACATTACTTAACTGGTACAATAATGAAAATCCTTCTAAAATCAAAACCTGTGACGAAAAGTGGATTCTTTACGATAATCGGAAGCGCCCATCGCAATGGCTGGCAAGCCAGCCAAATCCTGCCCTAAGCAAAGGGGAAAAAATCAACTCCGACACTGATTCCCGTTCGAATGTTTTTTTTAATAAAATGGTCAATGAACTGCCTATGAGATGGCAAAAGTGCATAGATAATAATGTATAATACATTAAAAAAAATGTTATATTAAAAATATTCAACGTTTCTTTTAACATTTCATATTTCATATTATCGGACCTCATATTAAAATACATATGACATAAATATAAAATACTTTGAGACTCGCGAGAATCTTTCTATATAGAAGTGTAGAAATCCTTAGGGGTGAGTATCTATTTAAATTCAAGGCGACAAACTTGGAAGTAGGTGAGATTTTAAATTTTAAGAAAAATAAATACAAAAAATCGATGATTGTCTCATAAACGAATAAAATTATAAAATGTAAGCCATTGTTACTTACATATAGTCACAAAGCAACGAATATTTACATTTTAAATTTTCAAAAATTATCTTTAAAAAAAATAGGTGGTGCAAGTACAATATATTTAAAAAACATATTTCCAATTTTTATTTTTGTAAAGAGGATTTTTAGCAAGTGAAATCTAATAGGGGCTTCTGGTCTTACCCTATGTTATACATTATTTATATATTTTTTTGCGTGTTAAGAGGCGGAGTTACAAACAGAGGGAACGGAGTGTCTTAACACTAGGCTCCCTCTGCCTACCCTACTGTGTGCGGGATACAGCGTGGAGCTGAGAGGCGGAATTCAACGCCGCGCTTTGCTTCGACATCAGAGTAAAGAAATAAAAAATTAAATATTTCAGTTCTTCGAGTGGTAACCGTACCCACAACCTGTCGTTCCGACTGGCCTCATGTATCTCAACATTTTATTTCCTGCGCCACGACTGACCTCATATATCTCAACATTTCCTTTATTTCATCACTACGCCTTAAAAAATGTTTTTTATTGCGCCACGTGTGGAACTTCTTTATTTGTCATTTCCCTTGTAGTTTTCCGTAGAGCTTAAGGCTGGTTACATTTGTTTTTAAGAAATAAATAAGAATAAAGATGTTTTAATCTAAAATAACTAGGTATATATTGCGTCTGATATTGATCACTCTGTGTGGTGCTGACGCATATAATATGATCTCTCATGCAGTATATACTTTTAATTGATGAGTTGAATATTTGTTTTCTAAATCCAATATTTGTTTTCCTAATTTTTGAACTTTTTTAATATTTGTCCTAACTTTTGCTCTGCTTAGAATAGATAAAGCCAGACAGGACGTAGCTTGACGCAATACCTTAATGTTTCCCGTTAAACCATACACTTGTTCAACCATATATCGTTATTTTAAATTAACAAATGCATCAAGATTACCGTGATGATTTACCACATTACTAAGACGGAGGTCGGAGGTTCCGTTTTCGGATATAATATTTTAAGGCAAATGGTACTTGGAAAACTAGTGTTAAGACACTCCGTTCTCATTAAGACGGTTTCGTTCCTCGTTTTCTTCTGAATTCTGGAGGCATTTTATAATCTCAATCAAAAACTGTCTTTTTTACAGGAAAATATGCAGAAATCAATTGTGTTTATTTAAGGAGATTAGATAGATTTTGTTAAACGGGTACAATATTGTCGAGTACTTTTAATGAATATCCGCTGATGATAAAGAGCAGTAAATGCATAAGCGTTTTATAGGAACTCTTATCTCCAAGTTGGGTCAATATGGTACGTACGCCTTTCTACATCAATTTAATGAATGTGATTACGTAATGTATGAAATATATTATAAATACTTTCATGTAAAAACTAAAATTATTAATATAATAAATATAAATTTTTTGAATTAAAAGTTTTAAAATATTTATGGAGATCCCCAATGACTGCAACAAAAAGATTGCAACGATTGGCACAGATTTTGACTCTGTTACCTACTGAGCAATATGTAAAATTACAGTATGAATTAGTAAATATACATTCAATATATATTAAATTATTATATCATAAACATATTGACTTACTCTAAGAATTCTATATGGACTTTCAGCTAAAAGACAGACATCTCCAGACGTTATCGCTTCAGGAATTTGAATGGGCAACATCATCTGCATCTCCCCTCCCACATCTGGGATCTTCATACATGGGTCATGAGAATGCTGGTGGTGTCCAGTAAGCGCCCACAGCCAACCCTAAAATAAAGATCATTTAAAAATCTATATATTTCACTGTACTAATAGTAAATTTAAACTGTACGATGTCAATGACAACGGATGGTAAAAGGAAGGAATCCAACCGACCAGAGTTATGACTTTAAAAAAAGGTTAAAGATGGAACCAAGTCTAGGATGTATATATTTTTTAATTTTACGCATTCTCATTTCTCACATATTTGATAAAAAAATGATTCTTATGCAAATTAAAAAATATTTAATAGCTGAAAATAAAAAAACTAATTTACTTATGCCTATATTTTAAGAATAAGTTAAAAGACACTTTCAATATTAAGTTTTATTATTTACATTTATTTTACAATATTTTTTTTAAATGTTAACATTTCGAGTTAAATGAATAATAAATACCCTGATATTTTACACATATTTACGGCCATAGAAACTGTCATTTTGTCCTTATATTTGGACCGACACGTTTAATAAGAACAAGGTCAAAGCTATCTCTGGCGTAGGTGAGATTTCTTCCTCTTGTAGTACTTTATTAAATACAAGCGGCCCGCCCACGGCTTCGCCCGCTTAAAATACATGATTATTGATTTAATAAGCTAAGAATTGATTGACAACTATAATGACTTCTAATATGATTTTGTGAGTCAACCATAAAAGATAGACATATGCTGTCTTGGCATATTTTTTTTATAATTTTATGTAGAATATTTCCGTTATACATGGTTTCGCTGTAGCTTTAACCATTAAGGCTGCACACGCGACGGAAGCTTAAAAAATCAAGTAACTTCTCCCGTTTTCCCAACATTTCCTTTCACTGCTCTGCTCCTACTGGTTGTAGCGTGATGAAAAGTATACTATGACCTGTCCAGGAATATGAAGAATAACTGTATCAAGTTTCGTTAAAATCCGTCAAGTAGTTTTTGTTTCTATAAAATAAAAGGATATACAGACAGACAGACAGACAAAAATTTTACTGATTGCATTTTTGTCATCAGTATCGATCACTAATCGGTCCCTGATAGCTATTTTGAAAATATATTTCATGTACAGAATTGACCTCTCTACAGATTTATAAGTATAGATATCTTTGGTAAGCCAGAGAGTGATGAAACCAGATATAAGGAAAACAAAACCAGTTGTTGCTATGCATTATTTAAGTTCAGTTATGTGCCGCTAGACGCTTTAGTGATTAATTTATAGTAGATTCAGAATTGACAGAATGGCAATATTTTAAAAAAATATTATAAAAGTAATAATATTGTAAGCAGTTAAAAATATTCATTCGAGTCGATTTCTGCCTAAATTTATATTCCAGGCGCAAGGGCACAAAGTGTGATTGTAAAATCGAATGATTGTGGGTACGATCCCCACTCGAGGAAATGGAATATTTATTTAAGTTCATATTTACATGTCTTCGCTCTGGTGTCGAGGCAAAGCGCGGTGAAGAGTTTCGCCACTCAACACGCAATGCCTCCAATATTCTTCGGAAAGTGTGGAACAGAATGTCTTAACACTAGGTTCCCTCTGCCTACCCTGCTGTGTGGATACAGCGTGAAGTTGCAAAATGTGAAGTAGTATCCACAACTAGTAACGTTACCCAAGGACAACGTTTCCATTATACTCATGTATTCTCGTATTTACATACATACAACGTTACGATATTACTATTTAATGTAGGTTCTACCATAAAAGAAAATGTACAAGCGAGTCGTGTTCTTACTAGCATTAAAACTCGTCCTTATCATCATATACGAGTAGGTACATATGTTTAATATGCCATCCGCATCTCTTTTTCTCAATAATGTCTGCTATCAAATCTGACACGATGGTGTGCATGTAAACTTTTAAAACTGATTAAAATACAGCTTTCGCTAATAGACTGAGTACTTCAAGGAGAATATGTTACACTAGTGGGCGCGAGCAGCTTCGTCCGTTTATTTGCACCCTTAGGAGAGAATTCTAAAAAAACCACGAAACACGTGTTCAATAAAATATTTTTAACAGTCTGAATTTAATTTTTTATAAAAATCGATGGCTATTTAAAGATTTTTCCATATAAAATTTCAAATCCTTATTTGAACCTTTAGGGGGTGAATTCTAAAAAACCTTAAAACATGTGTTCAATGAAATATTTATAAGTATGAATTTCAAATTTTATAAAAATCGGTGCTGATTTAAAAAAAAAACCATACAAACTTTCAACCCCTATTTCATCCCTTTAGGGTTAAAATTTTTCAAAATCCCTTCTTAGTGGATGTCCAGATTATGAAAATAAATATCTGTCCAAATTTCACGTTTCTACGCACAGAGGTTACGACTGTGCGTGCGTCTTACCTCAGTCAGTCAGGTACATGTCCTTATATATATACCAGTGGTTCCCAACCAGTGGTCCGCGGACCACCAGTGGTCCGCAGAAGCCTAAATATGGTCCGCGGACGATTTTAATTTTATTAATAGGGATGGTGAGGCGAAGTTTCTGTTTAATTATCACAGTGATTTTTTATTATACCTACATGTATAGTGGTCCGTGCTACCAAGAATGACATAAAAGTGGTCAAGAAAAGGTTGGGAACCTCTGATATATACAGATAATATACATGCATATTATATAAGCGTAAAACAAAGGAAATTTTAATAAATAGTTTATGTTTTCACGAATATATTTTAAGCAGTGTACTCGTAGTACACTAGCGGCCCAAACGCGGCTTCGCCTGCTTTTCAATAATTTTAGCCTTTGTATTATTCGGTTGCATACGCTATATTATTAAAAAGTAGCAGTAGTGTAGTTTTTGAGTAAAATAGAAACATCCATCTTCAAAAAAAAAGAAGAAAGTGGGGAACGGAAATATATGAATGGGAACGGAGTTCTCTATAATATTACGGTTATCTAATTTTTACTGATTGTAGTTGACTACTAATTTTCTAAAATTAACAACTTTCTTAATAGGTAGGCTATTTTTACAGATTTATTCCATTTTTAAGTGTTATTAGCTATTTCAAAATGTAAATTGATTATTTTAAATTTACATTTATTTATTGAAACGCCTTATATTTTAGGGTTCCTTATCCCAAACGAAAGACGGAACCATATTGGATCAGGTTGTTGTCCCTGTGTCCAAATGTCAAGACCCTTTATCTCGAGAACGCGTAGATATTAAGCTGAAATTAATATTAAATATATAGGTCTACGATCCATAGGAGCACAGAAAAAAATCAAGCTCTAAGTCAAACGTAATAAAAAGCGTAAGCGTAAGAAAAATACAAGCATCTATCATATATCATATACTTCCCAGACCTACCTTCCTACGATAAAATAGAGAGGTATATCATAGAAAAAACAACGTTACAAAATCATATTTACAGTTAATTTCATACTAAACGAGTGCACATGCTCCCAAACTTAAGTTTGTCAAATTTATTCGCTGCTTAATCTAAACTTGTATTAGGCATTTCTCGTAGACCCAGAATTATAAAATTTGGCATATTAGTTAGTACGAATAAATGAAAAAATCCCTAAAAAATATTATATTTTCTTAACGCTTGCAACCACTAACTAACCTAATGGAACACTTGTTTTAACGTTTTTTGGACAGAGGTAAAATGAGTAATGGTTTTTTATGAAAGTTAAATTATATTAAAAGTATATTTTATCTTTCATGATTGAAAGCGAAGCGATAGTGTATTTTAGTTAACTAATATGCCAAGTACGCTATAAGATACAAAAAAATATCGCAGAATTCTACTTCTTCGATATGTATTTCAAATATAAGTACATTCGTGTATGTAATATTATTAATAAATATTAACTAACATAAAGAATCTTGATTTGAGTTTTTTTTTTCAGAATGTAAAACAGTAGGTATCCACAAATTAGCTACTCCAAATCTCTTGCAGTATATTACAGGGATAAGGACTTACTATTTAAAGAAGACTTTCTCCAATCCATACTAGAAATTGCTAAAAGGATAAATTTGGTAAATATGTAAAAATATTAAAAAAAATATTGTACTTACACTATATTTTGGTTACACTTCTCATGTATATTATTTTCTGTAATTTCTTTTATGGTAAAAGATTTCTGACGAATAGGAAGATGTCAATATTTACAGTGATTTGATCAAAATAATTCCTTTTTTTATTTCTTTTGTAAATAATATATATTCATAGTTAAATTTAATAATATCACAAACTATTAACGTTTACACGTTTCATACACTTGCTCTGAATCGTGTTTCGATCTAAAATATCATATCGCAAACCAAGTAATCAAAATGACAATCAGATCAATATCATTTTCGCTTTCGTGATAAGACCAGACGAATCACCATGTTCAGAGAGGTGGAAAATTAAGTATGATGTTAACTGAGGCCGTCGTGGCGCAGGGGCACAAGGTGTGACTGTAACGGGACGATTGTGGGTTCGATCCCCACTTGGGGCAATGAATTATTACTAATTCATATTTTTGTTTTTTCGTTCTGACACTAAGGCAAAAGCCCGGCTTTAGGTTCCGCAATGCTCCAAAAAAATCGGTGGAAATTAGGGAATGGAGTACCTTAACACTAGGTTACCTCTGCCTACCCTATACTATGTGCGGAATAGATTGTGTAAATTAAGCTCATCGTAAGTTTTTTAGACTTTTGTTTATTTATATATTTTTGCAGCTTCACGCTGCAGGTAGGCAGAGGGAACCTATTGTTAAGATAATCCGCTCCCTTCTTTCCGCAGAATTCTGAAGGTATTGTGTGTTGCGTGGCGGAACTAAACGCCGCGCTTGGCCTCGACACCAGAGCAAAGTAATAAAAATATAAATTTAAGTAAATATTTCATTTATTAAAACATATACTTAAGAGAGTAAATGAAAAGTAATTTACATAGATATTTTGCTATTTTTTTAACTTATTATTTTACCAAGGTAGCTAGAGAGAATGGCGCGCCAAAGGCTACGGTAACGTATGTTAACGAAATATTACTATAATAAAAAACACTACGTTCCCATTCCCATTTCTGCCTGTTTTTCTAGATTCTAATTCTGGAGGCATTGCGTGTTGAGTGGCAGAACTCAACGCCGCGCTTAGCTTCGACACCAGAGTGAAGAAAATGGAAATATAAATTTAAGTAAATATTTCATCTCCTCGACTGTGGATCGAACCCACAACCAGTCGGCTTTACAGTCACACTTCGTGCCGCTGCGCCACGACTGGCCTCAATAAATGTTATTATAATTATGACTTTTTAAGTAAAGCTACATTAGGCCGTCGTGACCCGGTGGCACAAGGGCTTAATTGCGAAGGCTATTTTGTAGGTTCAGTTCCCACTCGGCGGAGTAAAAATATTTAATATTTCAATTTTCATGCTCTGAGTCTCATAAATCAACACACAATGCCTCGATAATTCGGTGGAAAGTGGGGAACGGAAGCATCTTAATGGGAACGGAGTGCCTTAACACTAGGTTCACATAATCCCTCTACCTACCCTGCTACGTGCGGGATACAGCATGAAGTTAAAAATTATAACACAAACGTGTAAAAATGTCATTACGGGTATACAATTTCAAGTTAAGTTATGGAATAAAGAATAATTCAAAGCTTACGTTGTTAGCTTCACACGCAATTTATATTATAAAAATATAGTTAGCCGAGGCGTCTCTCACACTCATATTACACTTTAATGATCATTAAAAAGTTAGAAAATTTTTTGTAATTAACACATGAAAGGAGAGATTTTTACAAAATATTGTATGAGGTTAATATACCTACAAAGTAATTTATATTTGCTGGTGAAAAAATATTTTGTAAGATAATGATTTTAATTTTTGCATATAATACCGTTTATTGCCTTCTGAAGATAATAATCTAATTAATCTATTAGATGATGAAACAATAGAGACTTTTTTAGTTTTATGGTGTAAGCCGCTCACAGCAGACCACACGAGACCGAAGAAATGAAAATATTAAAAATTTCATTTCTTCGTCTTGAAATCGAACCTACAACTTGTCATGTTTACAGTCACATTTTGTGCCCCTGCGCCACGACTGGCCTCGTTTGTGATATAAATGATAATTTTATAATAATACTAGCGGACCCGCGTGGTTTCGTCCGCTTGAACTATACAAATGTTTATAAATTATATTGAGGCAGGCAGAGGAAACCTAGTGTACTCCGTTCTCCACTTACCGCCGAAGTTTTCGAGACATTGCGTGTTGAGTAGCGAAATTCAACGTGGGACTTGCCTTGGTGCTAGAGCGAAGAAATGAAAATATTAATTAAATAATAAAAATAATAAATAAAACCTTAAAGAAAAAATACCTGAATTATTGAAATGTAGAAAAAAAATAAGTAAAAGTGACATAAGGAAATTCTTATTATTAAAAATAAAATACCGCGGACTATTTCAAATTAATACGGAGTAATAAGTAAACGTACGAAACTTATAGATATTTTTACTATTTGAAAAAATAACCAACTTATTAAAATGAACAAAAAATAATAAGTAAACGTAATGGAAATTATTAACAACAAAAACTAAACGATACCAGCTATGCTATCAATATTATCAACGTAAAATAAAAATATTTAAATTAAAAATAACACGAAATATAAAAATATGCCATCGCGGTTTTCGTTAATCGTTTTTATAAAGGACATTATTTATATAGAGCATTGTTTTTATGTTTCTCACATGGTTGAATCAGCATACGTTATGTAAGGGCTCAGGAAGTCCATTTTGGGTGAGCTTTTCTTAAAAAAGTACGAAATTCCTTGTTGACTGAAGCATTGGGTTGTAATTAACATGTCAGACAATAAGTTGCATACCAAATAGATAGATATTTTAATATATTAGAATATTACAAATATGAGAAAAAAAGTAGCTTATATTCATCCCTATCCCTAGAGGCTGCGCCCTGACTGGCTTCATAAGTTTGTCTATGTCAAATTAATTTTGAGTAGATAAATATTTTAACGCGACTTTGTAGATACTCAAGATGAGACATTAAATTTCATTTTATGTTTTATCGGTAATATTTTAGCGTCTTCGATTGGCACTATTACATAGAGGTCATGGCGTCTTCGATTGCCACTATTATATAAACATGTTTTATTTATTTTGTATGAAATTTAGTATTTCTGTATGAAATGTTATCACAAGCGGATCAGCAGTTTGGCCGTGATTGCTTCACAAACAGACAGACAAAGTTACTTTTGAATTTATAATAAATAAAAAAATTAAAAAAATAGCTTCACGCTGAATCCCGCACACAGCAGGGTAGGCAGAGGGAACCTAGTGTTAAGACACTCCGTTCCCCACTTTCTGCCGAATTCTGGAGGCATTGCGTGTTGAGTGGCAGAACTCCACGCCGCGCTTAACCTCGACACCAGAGCGAAGAAATGGAAATATAAATTTAAGTAAATATTTCATCTCCTCGAGTGGGGATCGAACCCACAACCAGTCGGTTTTGCAGTCACACCCCGTGCCGCTGCACCACGACCGGCCCCATTGAATTTATAATATAAGTATGGAAATCTGAATATTTACTAAAATTTTATTAAAACTTACAATCAGCCCCCTTTTCCGGGGCATAGCGTTGTACATTTGCGAGACGACCTGCACCGCGGGCACCGCGCCGTCCGCAGCTGATACAATAGCTGGCCCACCGTAACTCCGATTTGTTGATCCTCGCCGCTTCGATTTAAACAGCCACATGTTCAGTTAATCTCTCATCTAAAACCAAAATAAACTGTTTATATTGGCCATCTCAGAGATCATATCGACGCAATTAGAGGTTATTTGTAACTAATTGACGCAAACAATACATTTGTATGCGCTTTATACACTAGTAACCTTAGCTGTATTTATAAAATCAGCTTTACGCGGTTGTATCCTGCATACAGCAGAGTAGGCAGGAGGGGAAAGGAGTGTCTTAACACTATGTTCCCTAATAGTGTTAAGACACTCCGTTCCCCATTTTTCGTCGAATCCACCACGCTTTGCCTGTCACCAGAGTGAAGAAATGAAAATATAAATTTAAATAAATATTTAGTTTCCCCGAGTGAGTATGTAATAAGAATAAGTAATTGTGGGCAACCAGATCACACACTTGTGCCACTGTCTCCGCTGGCTTCATAAGTTTCTTTATGTTAAAATAATTTTAAATAGATAAATATTTAACGTTGTCATTTTATAGATATTCTAGATTAGACATACATACATAAATTAAGCACAATAAATCTCATTTTATGTTTTATCGCTAATATTTTAGCGTCTTCGATTGGCACTATTATATAAAAATGTTTTTGATTTATTTATTTTGTCGCCAATTAAATTCACATATTCTGATTACAACACATACATTAATAAATATTTCCAACCCCTGTAATTAGAGGAGCTAAAATTTCTACTTACAATAACGATGCCAAAAATAGTTTAAAGTAGAACACCCTTCAATTTAACAAAAGGCAACATGTTTTTAAAGTTATTTGATAGAGATCATGGCGTCGAGGGTGATGCACCACCCTTGACTCCGATACGTGCCCAACAGGCTTATGGAAGAATCCTTAGCTCCCGTAGACCTGGCCTGTGGCGGTCGAGAAGGAGCACCGTGAGGGCTTAGTGGGTAGTTTGGACGGACCGCTCGAGTCCCCATTCGGGTGGCGTACCCATAAAAGGGTTTACTCACGATAAAAAAGGGGTCGTAGAATATTATGGTTTAAATTTACTTAAGTAAGATGGTTAATTAAATATTATTTAATCTCGCTGATATGTTGAATACTGATATTTCAGAATAAATAATTTCGGAAAGTGGGGAGCGGAGTGTGTTAACACTAGACTCTGTTTACCTTCTACATGCGGAATACAACGTTAACTGAAAAAGAAAGGTTAAAAATTTAAATTATTAGAAACTTACTGAATCATTAACCCATGTTAAATTAATTTTCAATACATATTTTGTATATTCTACATCTACGAGTACACATCGCACCTAATACGTTTAGAATAAAACTATTCATTTGCACTAATAAATACGTATCGTTCTTTGATCGTTCGTTAGGGTTCCCAACACAATAAAACTGTAATCAACTTTGATAAGAACCAATACTATTCTAATATCAATGCATGACTATTTGTCTATTGATAACGTATCGTAAAAGCTATTACAATAATATTATACATGCAAAGCTGGCTTTATACAATCACAATTTAAGTAATCGCCTTTTCAAGTTAAGCCATTCTTCTGATTTACTCAATTTTATATTTTAATTAATGGTAACAAGGTTTATTTTCCTATATAATTTAGAATCATTGCACAACAAGTTCTGATATCTAAACAAAATTATGAAATATTTGTATAATGTTAATAACAGGACACGTCAGCGTGTCCAGCCAAGTTAAAAAACTGAAAACGGGCAATGTGTATTACACGAACCATTTACGAAAATTACAACACACGAAAACGACTTTTGTCCCCTTCAAAACCCGTAAACTATTTAATCTTGCATATATGCATGAAGTTTTGCATATTTGTTAGGATACTTGAGTCCTTTATGTATATAAAAATTTATTAATTCAACTTATTTGGTTATTGATATAATAAGGTTTAGGTTTTAAAAATGACAGTTATGGAAAATTACTATCACTGAAGTAAAAAAAGTTAAGTGTGAAAGTTTCATAAAAAAAACTTATCAAAATAAAGCTATTTTAAGAAATAATTAATTAATGAATAAGAGTAAAAAATTTAATTCTACAAAATGTAAAGATATTCCATTAAAAAAATGAATGTGAAAAGGGGCCCAAGTTAAATGTTGAATAATGCGTCGTTCAAGACTTCACATATAGCAGGGTAGACAGAAAGAACCTTGTCTTAAGATACTCCGTTTCCCTCTTTCTACCAAATTTTCGAGGCATTGCGTGTTGAGTGGCGGAACTTGACACCGCGCCTTGCTTTGTTGCCAGAGCGATGTAATAAAAATATTAATAAACAATAACTCATTTCCTCAAATGGGAATCGAACTCTCAACCGTCGCGTTTACTGTCACAGGCTTGTACCCCTGCGCCGCTACAATTTATTAGTTAAATTTAACACGTGAGGCTTTCTAAAATATTACCAGTGATGTAGTATGTAGTAAAATTTAACTAATTTGACAAAGTATATAATTAAATGCCTTAGCGAATGTTGTATCGTGTGATAGGCATATTATGTTCATATAGCATTATTTCACATCTAAAGGTTCTAGCCCGATATGGGACAGCTGCACTGGCTAAAATGATTTTTTTTTATTAAGAACAGCGATACACAATTTTTTTTGTCTCTGAACCTTACAGTGAGGGAAGCTATGGGGGTAACAACCCTTAACGTTAAAGTTTATTTTCTCAGTATCTATTGAAGGTATCTTCATAAAATTTAGACTCAACGTGGCTGTCTATAAGCTCATTATAATAAATATTTTTTAGAATTTTTGAGGAGTTCTATGTTGAAATTAGAAGTTTATATTTGGGGGCGCTTTTAGTTCCACTATTAATATAGATAGTACATATCTAATATAATAAAATAGCAAAAACCATAAAGAGTACGTGCATTCATATAACAAACTAGTATAGGGATACGCATATCATCATACGATATTATAACATTTCAGTCTTTTATCAGTTGTAGATGCAAAGTCAATCAGTGTAAAATTTGATTAACAATGTTTTAAAAAATTGTAAAATTACATAATATGTTATTTTGGAGGAGCAATAGAATAGAATAGAATAGAATAAGCAAAATATAATTCAGTAATCTAACTTTTTGAGAAAATGTTTTCATCTGGTCTATATAGTACTTACAACAGTAAAAAAAAACTCAAAATATTATAAAGATAAATGTATTGATGTTTAGGAACCTTAGGGTGTATAAAGATTTTTTTTTCACATGGACAGTGTCTAATACTTATTGGCTTTACTAAAATTACGTTTTAAATCTTTGTACTTATAAAAATACCAGAAAAAAAAATGCTTTTTATGAAGTTTATTTTCTCATCTCTGTTAACATGTAATAAATAATTTGGGAAACATACACATTTTTAAAAATATATATTCCTTACTGTACCTATTGTAAAATTGATGTGTAAAATGACGTCTGTTGGTCCTGTACTGTTTCGTCGATTATAGTTCACAAACGACATCATCGTATCTAATGGGTTATGTAGTGACATAATCCATTAGTTGATTGTTTTTTAATTTATTTTTCTTGTATATTTTGATGACATAACTAAGATATAGGTACGAGCGTAATTATGATGACAGATTTCTATAGAAGTTGTTATGAATTTTATTATATTGAGACTACTAGCATAGATAGCTGAATAATATATCGATAAAATATATAAATTTAGTAGGTGTCAATTCACAGGCTTTTATTTAAAAAGCGACCTCAAAAATAAGCTTCAAATTTTTGCCAACTTTTAATTTCCCGGACCGTGGGGAACGGAGTGTCTTAACACTAGGTTCCCTCTGCCTACCCTGCTGTGTGCGGGATATAGCGTGAAGCTAATTTAATTTAATTTAATTTTTATTTTAATTTCCCAAAAATTCTGAAAAAAAAAATATGATAATGAACTTATTAGCCACGTTGAAATTAAATTTCATGAAGATATATTAAATGGATTCGGATAAAATAAAGTTTAACGTTAAGAGTTGTTATTCCTATAACTCCTTTCCATTTTTTCACAAAAAAAATATGTGCCGCTATTTCAGATGAAAACATTAAAAATAATTTATTAGAAGCTAGTGCAGCTTTCTCATGCTTATCGGGCTAGAACTGCAAGGGAGGCCAATGGCACACAAAAATGTTGTTTCCCAACATTTTTGTCAAGAATGTTGGGAAACAACATTTTTCATCGACAAGAGTTTTATTTGAGGATTGAAGTTGCTTCTTTAATATATTTAATTTTTCAAAGATATCGGCTACATTACTCACAAACGCTTTACCATCCACTACCAACTTCATTTCAGGTTTATCGCTAATAAGTCACTAAGAGTATGAAATAATTTCATAAAACTTTTCAAACAGTCCTTTAGATAGCTATCTTGCTTAAGTATGAAGTAGAAGTCTCACATGGTCTGCATTTTGTTCTTAACAATATAAAGTGAAACGACGCTCTAACTGGTACTAGCTTTAATAGAATTAATACACTTTATTACTACATGAAGTAACTTCATTTAGAAAAGGCGAGATGTTTTTAGCTATCAAGTTTCCCGCATGAATAATAGATACAATGCACAAAAATAATTTCTGAATTTGCATTTTTTTATAAATTTTAAGCAGCCATTTTTTTGCCTATTATATTTTGTACATCTTTCACATCTAAGAAGATTTTTAGGTTTTTACTTTTAGAAAACACCACTACCGCCAAAGGTTTTTTTACATTTACTCCTTTTACAGAACAATATTTCTTTAGCAAAACGTCCTTTATCGATATACGAGTATATTACGGAAGTTTAATAAGTTTCGTACGCAGTATTGATATACTGCCTCACTGTCTTTCAAAGTAGACTCATACATTTACATTTTTGTTTTCATTTTCATGAACCGTTTTAAGAAATAGTTATATTGAAATGATTATATTGGGTTTTTTAAAATTATTTCCTATAGTGTGATTCTTCTCACTTTTAGCGATGAATAAAGAAATTTGATATCTAGCCTCAAAAATACGATTATGAGTTGAAGTATGAGCAATAAATAGAAATTTTAATATTCGTAAATCCTGGACGAAGTTTACTTTACGACTCCAATCACCCAGTTGCTATTTTGGTCTCGTATAACGAAATTATACCTAATAGTTACAGCAATTATTTAAGATTTTTTTTTTATTAAATTATGCACCAATATGTACATTATGAGGCCGGTCGTGGCGCAGTGGCACGAGGTGTGACTGCAAATCCGACTGGTTGTGGGTTCGATCCCCACTCGAGAAGATGAAATATTTACTTAAATTTATATTTCCATTTCTTCGCTCTGGTGTCGAGGTTAAGCGCGGCGTTGAGTTCTGCCACTCAACACGCAATGCCTCCAGAATTCGGCAGAAAGTGGGGAATGGAGTGTCTTAACACTAGGTTCCCTCTGCCTACCCTGCTGTGTGCGGGATATAGCGTGAAGCTAATTTAATTTAATTTTTAATTTAATCTATATTATATTGCATTTAAATGGCCTGCAGCGAAAGGACTAAGGTCGTGTCAAGTCCATTTTTGAATTCACCCCCGTGACTATCGCCCCTATGTAGTAGGTGTAGGAAAAGTCATTAAATACATATAATACCGTCGGTATTCTAATAGAAGTCTCATCAGATACCAAAATAAAAAAAAAATATTAAAGCATTAATGCGGTACCCACGTGCTAAAAAATCAAGATCTGGAATTTTGACTGGACTATTACAAAATAAAAAAATAATAGAGCTGAGAGAATTTTGGCTGGACTATTATTATTGTTATTTACCACATAGGTGAAAAATAATAATAACCTAGCCAAAATTATAAGAAATAATAAAATATCGCCATAGAAAAACGCGTACAATATGGTTGGTAATTTTAATAGGCAATTTAAAATCATAGAAAATTTAGGACGTCACGTAATGGAATAATAGTATAGCGTTTGACTGTTATTGCGATGGATATGACCGCTGAGGGAAATATGTAATTATATTTAAATAGTTTTTATTTCCCCGCTCCCTTAGCAAAAAGCGTGTTAAGTGTTAGCACTAAGCGTTAAGTTCACAGTGACCCGAATTTTGGTGAAAAATGGAGAACAGAGTGTATACTTAATTCTCTTTGCCTGCCACTTGCTGCAAGTTTCAATAACAAAGGGTGGTATATCTATGAACTGATATGAAAATAAAAATTAAAAAATAAGCAGATTCACGCTATATCCCGCACACAGCAGGGTAGGCCGAGGGAACTTTGTGTTAAGACACTCCGTTCTCCATTTTCCGCTCAATTCTGAAGGCATTGCGTGCTGTGTGGCGGAACTCAGCGCGGCGCTTTGCCTTGACACCAAAGCGAAGAAATTATATTATACATTTAAATAAATATTTCGATCGAACAAGAAATTTATGTGAAAATTCCTTTTTAAATTATAAGAAAAATATAGCGCCTTGGAAATTTCCAATTAGTTACATAAATTAATTAATTACATTTTATATATGTGTTTTTGAAGTTAATGTTATACTCGTATTAGCCAAATATATTTAGAATGGGCTAGCTACTGTGGATTTTGAATGAAACGTTCAAGATACATTCGTAAGGATTCTGCATCATAAGGATTCTTTGTAGTTCTGAGCATTTATGTTGGTAGATAAAATGTATTTTTAACCGACTGCACGACATGTGGAGGGTATGTGTTTATCAATTTGTGTGTATAATACTTAATATGTTTGTATGCACGTTTGCTTGGATGTACACATATACATATGTTTTTTTTTTTTGGTGGTTGTGGAAATTAAATTGAACGATTTCAATGATTCTTACGTGAATCGATTCTTAACTAAGTCTTAACTTTTTATCGCAAGTTCTTATATTATATATAGTTTGTTTGAAATTACAAAAAAAAAACAGAACTGTAATTTATAATTAAAATATTTTGTACTATTATATATAAAGTATAATTCTAGTATGTGTACCGACAATACTGTAAAAATAGCACTTTTATCCATCTATCAAAAAAAATAATTTATTTCAATCTTAACTCTTAATAATAGATTAATAGTCACTTTATATCAAACTAGTAGATATGTAAAATTAACTTGAAAACTTGAATAAGTATTAATTAAAATAACTAAGCACGCAGGGATTGATAGTAGCAAGATACTCACATTTTTTCCGTGACTTTATATAACGTGACATGACATATAATTGTAAAATTAATTAATATTTCTATAGTAGATTACGAACATTTTCACTTGTCACGTTTAGAAACAGAGTGCTCTATAGGCGTGGGCCCATTAGCCCGATGAACGCCGCCATTGATATGATGGCTTATCATATAACACAAAACTATTACTCACATCTTCAACTCTACAACTTAATTCCTTTGTATCACGA
>JAATLQ010028595.1:0-15269 GCA_013421005.1 Heliconius erato x Heliconius himera | reverse complement strand
CTATAATTTGATAATGATCCTTATGAAAATGAATATAATAGTCACTTTTAGCATTTCATCTAGATTGAAATTATAGTGCACTGTCTAACATTCTAATAAATAATTAAGGAGATGTCACTGATTCGAAATAACCTAGCATACGACCGGCATAGTATGACCGACGCGAACGGGCAGATGACTTTGACGGTTTTGTAAATTTTCATACATTTTCGAACTACTTTTAATTTTTATGTAATTATTTGCTGTTTATAATTAACTTTTCTTTGGTTCTTTTCTTATTCGAGGAGCAGATTAGTTAAATTTTCATAAATTTCTTGGTGTGGTGTAAGTTGCGGCCCTGCGCGGCATCAGTGTAATATTATTTAAGTATTAAGGAGAGAATTGTTGGTTATTTCATCTTAGTTGGATGGTTATGTATACCGTTGTTATACACTTAATAAATTGTGGTTTTAGTTTTTTGGGATTTTATTTGATATTGCTCGCAAAACTTATCATATTTAATGTAGAAAGGACTTTAGTTATTTCATATAGTGTCTACGTACGCGCACAAGGAAAACGAGTAAAAAGAGTTTTCCCGGGTAAATCAGTAAAATCGATCACTGAAAGTCCAATAAAAATTAGTTCAGTTATTCTGGATATTAGCTCGGGGAAATAGAAAGACAGACAGAGACAAAATCATTAATAATGTAGCTGGTTTAGTTTAGTTTTTTTATTAATATTTTACTATGGTTACGTTTACTTATATTTTTTTCATTTAAATTAGTTAAATATTTTCAAAAACGGTTTAAGCGGGCGAAGCCGCGTCCGGGTCCGCTAGTATATATATATATATATATATATATATATATATATATATATATATATATATAACTATATATATATATATATATAACTTGTTAACATTATTCTGTATATATATATATATATAATTTAGAAAAGCCAATTGTTTTAGGATTATTATTGTAATATGTAGTTAAGATGCGTACTTATATATATATATATATATATATATATATATATATATATATATAAGTACGCATCTTAACTACATATTACAATAATAATCCTAAAACAATTGGCTTTTCTAAATTAACATAGGTCTGGTTGCCATTGAATCGCAATCTATAACATATTACATCATTTGTACACCAAACAGATATCTATACGTTCTTTGATCTATTTAATGATAGTTCCAAGCTACCCAGCTCGGAAGATATATATGTAATAAAGTATCTCTATCCTACAATTTATAAAATAAGAACGTATTTCGTCTCTGTCTGGCCTTTCTAAGTCTTCTTCTTCTAAACCACCCAACGGATTTTGATGCGGTTTTCATCATTATGTAGAATATTTCTCAGGGAAGGTTTATATATATAGTTTATTATATGTATATTTTATTGTAATTTGACATAAATATGATAAATGTGTATAAAGACCTACCCGTTCAGACACTTTCACACATGCGCTGCTTTAATGGTACATGAAAATAATGTACTAGAGTATTATTTCTCTTAATAAGATGTAAATAAATAAATGTCAGCGACAGCATATTCGTATCATCTAAGGATAACATACAGTGAGCATATTTCTGTCTAAAAATAGTAATTTGAAATTATTTTTATTGTGAGGGATGTTTGTCCATTAGAGTATCAATCCTTATCCTTTTAAATACTTTATTAATTTTCTACGTCAAACGAAGATGAAATTTGCTCTTTACACTATTTTGAAACTACGAATAGTTTTAGAGAAAAACGCATTTAATTGTTGACACATCACGCCGTCTATAAATCGCAGTTTTGGCGCAAGTTTCATTTATTATCTTACTCTCAGGATATAAATAAGTATATTAGTTACGTTGGCCATTTAATGTAGATCAAAACAGTCTTTTACTGTTTTTCATTTTAATAACATAATTATATGTATTAATAATGTACTTTAGAAGTTGTTACAATATCAAAAAATACTTACTTTGAAACGGCTCGCCACACGCCATGCGTCCCCCCGCGCCCCCCCGCGCCCCCGACGTTTTGCTTATAGAAGGGCGTCCGCCGCGCCCGCCTGCCTCTGTCTGTAGCAAAGTAGATGTAGATGCGATTGTACGTATTGGGTAATTGGAGTTTAATATATTTGGTTTCGTCTTTTTTGATTAATAGAATAGTAGGTAGTCTTTTGTTCATAATTTCTTCCGTTTAAGTATTTTAGCTTAAGAGAACAGTAGGTAGGCTTTTGTTTATCATTTCTTTCGTTTAAGTATCACGTTGTTTATTTTGTTTACTCTTCATCTGTTCTTTTATTATTTTCTTTACCTTTTTAAACTTTTCCTTTTTTAATTTAATTATACCGCGACAAAGTCGTTCAAATATAGGTCGTAGAACAAGAAATGCAAATAAAAATCGTTTAAATCTTACTAATGAAAGCGTAGAGGAGACGGAAATTAGATAGTAATTTAAATATATTCTCTTATTGGGAGGGATATGTGTTCATAATGATATTAATCCTTATCCTTTTAAATAAGTTATTAATTTTCGTCTACAATATTTCGAAATTACAAATAATTTTAGAGAAAAGCTATATCGACGACTCATATTTATCCCTTACTCCCAGTATATAAATAAGTATATTAGTTACCTTGGCCATTTAATGTAGATCAAAATGTTCTTTACTGTTTTTCATTTTAATAAGAATTTTAGAAGATTAGTAGCACATATTTGAAATTACGGTACTAAAAAATTCTTGCTGTGTAACGGCTCGCCGACCACCACGCGTCCCCCCGCACCCGCGACATTTTGCTTATAAAAATGGATCCGCCGCACCCGCCTGTCTTCTTTCCCCCGGGCATAAAAAGAGGGCTTGCTCATCATGTTGCCCAAAGCTGGGAAGAGCCCATAGCAACCTGAGGGATGCCGATCTATAACCCTCCTTAGCGCGGTCGCCAAGCTGTTCGAGAAGTAATTCCTCTCACTTCTCCAGTCGCACATCCGCCCACGAAGCGAGCAGTTTGGCGAGCGGGTATACCACTCTGGTTACACTACGCCCTAACAGCGATCAACCGAAAGGAGAGTGCAATAGCAGTCTTCTTCGACGTAGGACGCGTATTCGACCGCGTCTTACACCCGGACCTGCTTCATTAAGTGCTCAGAGCCCGCACTCCCCAGCACGTCGCGCATGTCTTTGCCTTCCTGCTTCAGTGACAAGATATTTTGCGTGAGAGTTGAGAGTTCGAGGTCTTGCAGCGACTCGATCGCCGCTGTTGTTCCCCAGCATTTTGTCACCTGATCTCTACGCACTATACACTGATGACATCACAACTCCCTAGCGAGTATCACTCAACGAGAAATCCTGCAGGTGGTCCAGAACCTCATCCTCCGTCGTGTGACGCAGGCGCTATACTACGCGAGGAACACCACGCATCACCGCAACCTAAAAATAGAAAGCCTGGAGGTACACATTGGTCGTCTCGGGTCCAACGCATTCCGGTGCGCCAATGTATCGAGTCACCTGCATATAAGGAGCAGCACTCCATGGCATACCCGGCCGCCCGAGGTCAGACGTCAGATGACTTCCGAGGGACTTTCTATCCTCCTCCAATTGCGACGCATGAGCCTTGCATTGATCCTTGGTAGTTTAAGCTGGGCTTCTCTCAGGAAACTGAGAGTCTCACCTGACTGAGTTGGCCGCCCAGATGGCATTTGATAATCCTTCCAATCCCGTCCCGCAACCCTCTCTTTGTCTACTCTGCAGAGCAGGTTGTCGCTTGAGAACACAGCCAGGGAACCAACGCCCAGATGTCGTTCGGAGCTACTACGGAGATGGACGAGAGAATGCTTCAATTCTGCACCTGGCTTTATAGCAAAGTAAATTTAGAAGCGATTGCACGTATTTTGGAGTTATCCAACAATTATAATGTATTTCATCGCGGCATAGTTGGTTACATCTTTCGTTTAAATATTTTTGGGTAAGAGAATAGTAGGTAGTTTGTTGTTTATAATTACTTTCGTTTAAGTTTTCTGTTGTTTGTGTCATTTGTTTAAGTGTGTTTTTTTTAAACAATTGGAACATCCTTATTGGAACTACGAAAATGTGAGTTGCATTAAGGTTTAAATAACTTTCATATTACTACGGGTCGCTAGTTAAATAAATAAATAAAGATAATCAACATGAAACCTAGCATTAGCTACACTTTTATGACAAAAGACTAAAGCTAAGACGGTGTAAAAAATCGGACAAGTGCGAGTCAGGCTCGTCCACCGAGGGTTCCGTACAAAAATTGAAAGTCTCGCGCTTTTTTCTGAAAATCAGGCCTTTATTAGCCAGAGCCCTTTCATTTGATATTTAACTTGACCTAGCGGCTTTAATACCAAACTTTATCCCTTTTAAGGGTATTACTTTTTTAGGATTTAACCACAAACGTATAGGTTTCAGACTTTTTCCTGAACTGAAACGCCAGCTGCCAATTTCGTAATTCTAGGTCAACTGGATTTATCCTATGAATTTCTATTCCCTTGATAGAAATCAACAAAGTGATCTTATTTCTTTTTTCCTTAAATTGTGAGGAACCCTAAAAGCAAGAGCATTCTTCATTGTGTGATGTAAACAAATATTTTGGAACTATTTTAGGACTTTTAATTATTTTCCAAACAAAAAAAAATAGTTGGCTATTAAGATAACATAATCAATAAAATATTCCATGTTTTTATGTTATTGATACAGTACAAAACAAATCCACCCAGAATATCCGTATCCGTAATATTATAATTTAGGTAGTCAGCTCAATAAAGGTATGGCTAGGGATGTATCATCCCTTAGTAACAAGCGCTCACCCCTGTTAATTATCGAATAAGTCTGTCAGCTGATTTATGGGTGAATGAACGGTCATGATATGTCGTTAACGACCTCAGGCAGAAGCCAGTAAATTATTTTAGCAATCGCTATCTTTTCTATTCATATTTATTTCTTTATTGAATTCATTTTATTACAAAATTATTGAATTAAATTGAAGGTGCTTAAATTTATATAGTACTTATGAACTGTATATCATAATTTTCTTATATATTGAAAATTAGGTTCCTGACGTCATGCTTCGGTCACAATTTAGCCAGACTATATTCGTTGCCGCCAGTAGCGTGAGAGGCGGGGACACTGTGGGAAGGAGATGGTTTATATATGTTATAGGGAGTAAATATGAAACGGAATGTTGAGTTAATTCGTCGTATAAACCTGTCAGCTGTGATTTCATTATTATTAGGTACGGTTTCCATTACTTCAATGTACTCCAAATTATGATGTTATGTATGGATACTGAAACACTAATTCCAAATCCTCCATACTACTTCCATATCACATACAATTTGAATAATCTCTTCAATACACAAGTCAGGTCAGATCAGAGGATCAGATTCAGGTCTTCCATAACAAAAATAAGTTTTTTATATTTCAGCTTGTAACAGTGCGTTTCATTTACTAATTGACCATTTCGGTATTTTTTTTATAATTTTCCACATTATCTTAATGTGAAATAACAGATGTTTCAACTTTTGAACATCATGGTCTCTCCTTACAACGTGGCATTGGTAGTGATTGGTCCTCAACTGGCACGCTCTTTCGAGCGATGTTCAGTTCAGTTCATAATTTATGGCATTTCTGCCATAAATTATGAACTGAACTGAACATTATAAATTATATGTCGCCAGAAAATGCTCAAATATTGAGGTAACCTTTGCTAAGAGACCAATTCAGTATTCTTTATAACTGATCTCTTAGATGTGCACGTCAGAAATATTAGACCTTTAAATTTTAATTATTACTAGTAAATGCTCTTCATTGCTTATTAAGGCAATATATTTCTTATTCTTTATGGTTTAATGGGTCTCTTAGAATTCCATATCTGATAGTTCAGACCTTGGATTTTTAAACGCCGCTTCATTATATTAACGACTCTTACTTAGGCGTTATTTCTGTATTTTTAAAAGTTAAGTTGGTCCTCTAGCGATCTTTAGATGTCTCAGGCTCTGAATTTTTATACATCACCGGGAACCGCTTGTGGCACTAAACATCAATTTTAGTTAAAGAACCATTTTCTTATTTCTTATAGTTCCAATGATCCGATCTGTTATGGGTTATACATCAGGTATTTTAGGCCTCAAACTCTTTCCCACCCAAGCCTATACATAAGTGCCCTAAGTAACTGACCGCAGCCGCGAGTATAGTACGTTAAATTAAAATTAGTAATATTGCCTGTAGCTTTGCTCGATAATGGACATTTCAAACAAATTTCAACCAGTTGTTAATAAGATTAGGACGTTCAAATAAACAATCACTTCGAATTTATAATATTAGTATAATCTAGTTAAGTATATAAATTATTTTATAGTTAACTATATATATTATATATTATTTTATAGATAGCGAAGAAATTAAAATAAGGGGAATACCCCTGAACAAGGACCGACCACACAACCAAAAGTTACTCTATTTTTTATACGTCTCATCGTCTTAAAGTTCCACTTCTATGACAAACTAGTTTTTGTACATGAGAACAAAAACAACTTTTTTATCTTTCACTGACTTATTTTACGAATCCTACATAATAGAGTTTTTAGACCAGTTCAAACCATTTTGAGTACTCTTATATATATAATATCTAATTTTTCTAGTTTCTCGATATTACTTACTTTTGTATATTTATAAATGTTATCTTCCTAAATTTGCTTAAACATGATGATAATTACATAAAGGTAAAAAATCAACATTTTTTTCTATTTCTATGGAAGCTTTTCAATGTCATTTGAATAAAACATCGGGAATGTGTAGTATTTTTAAAGCAAATCGATAACAACCTGCCTTCATGACTGTTCGGTGGTACTGTATTTTACTTTGCCGACATTTATACTAGAGAGGGCGGGGATAAAGCGGAAGCGAGATGGAATGCTAGATGCCGGGGGCGGCAGCGTCGTGTTTTTAATAGTTTTCCAAACATGGCTATATTATATACTTGTATATATTGGTATTTAGTAATAGACCCACTTTTACTTCCTCCTGTTAGACACAGTAAGGTTTCCTCCTGTAAGGACAGTTGGTGGCACGGCCATGGCTACTTTTTGAAAATCACAATGAACATGTATTGAATTTTTAAGAATGTATTAAGTGTAAACAATCGTTACAAACTTATATTTGTAGTTCATTTCATTGGACAAGTCCGACTCGTGCTTGGTCAGTTTTTTTTAAATACGCTTAAATGAACGTTCGCAAATTTCAAGCGGGCAAAGCGGCACGGGGGCCGTTTTCCATTAGGCCGGGGGCTAGTTTCTTATAAAATCAAAATAATAAACGAGAATATTTCTGCTTTTGTGAGCAGAAAATGCGACGCCCTCAGATACGGACCGGTGCGAATGATCGATAGCACATACATATGTATATGGTACATATGCAAGTATGTATGACCCATACATAGGATATGTTTATTCATTCTTCATCATTGACGAAATTATAAGTATGGGTACATTTCTAGAGGACGCATCGTTCGTTGAATTCAATTAAGATAATTAAAAAAAGAATCTCAATTTTGATTTTTGTCTCAATTCAAGCATAAAATTTATTTTAAAACATACACTGCAATAGCAATGTCGTATAATGGCACAAAATAGTAAGTATCCTAGTAGAATTGAGACAAAGAATGATGACCTACTTAATGTTATTTTATAAGAATTAATCAGCAAAATTGTAGGTATGCTCGTAGAATTGAGATTATTTTCTTTAAAGTTTGGAATCATTGATAGTTTCTACTAGCTTTAAAAGGAATGATGACAAATTTTAAAAACTCGTACACGCTCTTCCATAATTCGAGTATTACTGTTATTAAATGTGAATTTAAAAGTGTATAAGTGGGGCTCACTCAATCTCCTAATACTCATATATCAATAAAAACTTTCAATAAGTTATTAATTTTTGTCCCGCATAGAAAACAATATTTGATTACTATACAATATGTATGTAAATACCATGTTAATAGATTATACTTACAAGAAGACATTAAAATAAAAAAAAATGAAATGATTGCCTCAAGACGCCTCTAAAGTCTGAGTTAATGACACAATTAAATATTTTCAATATTTACATTTAAGAGAGATAAAGTTTATTTTCTCCGTTACTCGATATAATTTCTTAAAATATGTGAACAATGGAAAAGACTAGACTAAGACTAAGACTATTTCTGCCTATTTACAAATTAAAGGGTTGCGAAGAAGCTCAAAAGTCAGTAGGTAATCTATATATTAAAAATAAAAATTATAAAAATTTTAGTAGCATATTAAAATAGATGGAAAATTACTTAATTGCATTTAGAATTTTTCTTTTTTCTCAAACAAATACGAGTAATTATTGCACGGAGCAAGGCGGACCGGAGGGGAGAAGCCATAACGATTTTTTCCGACAGAAATTGTCAGTCATTTTTTGCGGGGGAAAATGCATACTCGCTAATTCTTTTTTATTTTAGCCACAGATAACTACTTCTATGCCTAAAATAAATAAAAACACTAACTATTTTACGCATTACATAGATACATTCTGTGCTATAATAATACATTAGTACCTACTTGCGATTATATAAACAAATTATTATTGTTATAAACCTAAATTATATATTTTCTTGTGGGAGGGAATAAAAGTTACAAAATTTCTTATCAATTCCCTTAAACACTGGTGATGCTTAGAAAACGTTTAATAAAAAAATAAGTTAATATATTATTGGATTCGATATTACTATTTATAATCTATATATATAAAAGGACACGTTCCGACTCACTGAAGTAAGACGCACGCACGTGAAATTAGCACAGATGTTTATTTTCATAATCTGGACATCCACTAAGAAGGGATTTTGAAAAATTTTAACTCTAAAGGGTTGTAATTAAGGTTGAAAGTTTGTATGGATTTTTTTTTAATCGGCACCGATTATTACAAAATTTGAAATTCAGACTCTTAAAAATATTTTATTGAACACGTGTTTCATGGTTTTTTTAGAATTAATGCTGTACGGGTTCAAATAAGGGGTTGTAAGTTTATATGGAAAAGTCTTTAAATCGCCATCGATTTTTATAAAAAATTAAATTGAAACTGTTAAAAATATTTTATTGAACACGTGTTTCGTGTTTTTTTAGACAATTCTAAAAAAACACGAACGAAAACGAAACGAAAAAATTTGTTGTCACCAAGCGAACGAATACTTCCGACATTTTGTCGGAAGTATTCGTTCGCTTGGTGACAACAAAATCAGTTCACAACCCATCGGATATCAGATAGAGACCATTTGGATTATTGTACAAATCTCAAATAATACAATCATTATATAAAAATGTTATTAAATTTAAATAAACATTTTTAAAGGAGTAAAAACTAACAATATGATTAAAATTAATTATATATGAACGATAACGCTATCATTGCAAGTTTGACGGGGGGAAGGTCTTGGGGGAGTTGCAAGTTGCAACTAGTTTTGTTATATATATCTTTACTACCCACTGGCCTAAGATCCCATTGTATAATTCGTTTTTTATGCGAATTTTGAAACTGACTCTTGAAAATGAAGACGTGATTTTTGTGCGACAGTAATTGAACTCAAAGATAATTAACTCCAAAAGTGCAAAATTATATTACAATGTTAACGAAAAATTATTTTTTAATACAGTTATATTACCTTAAATAAATCACCTCCACGCTGCATCCCACAGGCAGAAAGAACCTAGTGTTAAGACATTGCGTTTCCCACTTTCCCCCGAATTTTGGAGGCATCGCTTTTTGAGTGGTGGAACTCAACGCCGCACTTTGTCCGGACACCAGAGTGAAGATATGAAAATGTACATTTAAAAAATAATTCATTTCCTCGAGTGGGGATCGAACCCACCACCAGTCGCGTCACCATAGAAAATAATGTGGTCTCCGAGGTTCCGGGAGCTTCTTCGTCACTCCTCGAAGAACTCCTCAAAAAAGAATGCTTAGTTGTTCTAAATAGTTAACAGATGAATATATTTTTTCTCCCTAGTTTTCCACACAGCCATGCAATCAAAAGTAGTAAGTACTACATGCTCTTAGCCCAAGGAAAGAGAAGTACTAAACTACCAACATTCTCGTGTATACACGTCAAGCTTGAGAAAAATCTCTAACGCCCAATATTAATAATCTATCTCCTACATCAATCTTTGATTGTTCCATATATCTATTCAATCTCTAGATTGGATAGATATATGAAACTATCGAAGATTGACGTAGGAGATACATTATTAATATTGGGCGTAAGACGGCACACCTCGTTGATAAAGCGCGAATAGACGCCTAGTACATATTCGACTTGTAATAAATCAAACAGGTACAACACTATACATCGATAACTAATAAAAACTTAAAACTAAAAAAGTGGCCAAGTGCAAGTCGCACTCGCATATATATGATTCCGTAGAAGCAGGCATAGATCAGGGACATAATATATTGAGAGCAGTAAATTAACTACAACTAGCCAAAATATTAACATTTTTTCTCCGATAAACAAAAAAACTGTTTTTCACAGTGCTTACTGTTTTTATACCACAATATTTGTATAAATAACAAAGTTATAATTTACAGTTTCCAAATTAACATATATATTTTTTTAGATGTTTGACTTAGGTAGTTTAAAAATGAGGTTGGAGGATGTACCTACACATTTTACCACTTTGAAACTGTGTTTTTTTTTAACGATTGACTTTGAATACAAATAAAAGGTTTGGTAAAAAGAAATGTTTGTTTGAATTTCATGTATGAGAAATTCCGTCTAATTTATTTTCTAATAAAAGAAACAAGGCACTGAATGAAATTCCTTACTATAAATCTAAAGGAGCGAAGAGTTTCGTTTTTATTGGGTCACTATTGGCTGAGTTAACTCAGTTCTATTTTTATTAAAGGTATTATGTATCAGCGCAAATCAAGGTAGTTCATAAATAAATTATAAAAATTTCAAATTTCAAATCTAAATTATAAAAAACTTATATGTCGTTTTAATTGTAATTTATTACTTTTAGAAAGTAATACAATTTTAGCTCTCATTCCATTTTTAACTTGTAGTGTATTTCATGTTAAAGTGTCACCTAGCGCTACAACCAATTTTGAATTAAATAGTTTTCAAAATTTTGAAACACTTAAGCAATAGCAAGAGGACAACAAGCAACAGAAAAGGATAAGCTTGTCTGTACTTATTTTTGGACCAGTAAAACGAGATGATGTCGAAATTTTCAAATTATTATTATTTTAATAATAACATCATTATATATTTTTTTAAATGTTTTACTTTTCTTTTCTTTAGTAAAATATAAACAAAAAAATTGTTTGGCTACATTTAGTGTTTCTTAACTTAAGTTTTCACTTCAAACGCCATCTATAATAAAAATAATTCTTATAATTTAAAGGAGTAGAACTCTCTTGTTCTGAAAATTATGCTGGTTACCCGGGTAAATTATGGCTGCTAGATCAATATCCAGGTCCGGCCATGTGAACGTTCAAAAGTACGAACCACGCCTCTTTTATCGGTAAATTTGGGTTGATAGTACATCAACCCAAATTTCGTTTCGTTTGTTTCCCCTTTCAGGTCACTGAAAATATTTCTCTTGAACAAAGACTATTTGAACAATAAAACAATGCATGATCTATTGAATAAATTAATAAGCCTTTGTTTGTTATTTTGTCTATCATTAATAAGTTATGATCATTTTACAACTTCTTTCGTACTATCTATAATTAAATTTCTTAACCGCTGCCGTCTATTAAGTGCGGTTTCAAATTATCTATTCGTCATATCTATCAGACAGCTTCTTAAAATTGGATTTTCATTATAATGGAAAGCTCCAAGATTTCAATCACACAGATAAAGTTGTTAAACAAAACTACTGATTCCTTTCTGGGTAAGATCTGGTCTACTAAATTGAATTAAAGAATCTTTATGGCTAGTAAAAGTATACTTTAACGTCATCTATCGGCGAAGAGGATTGATTTTTATTTTGCCCCACAGTTTTAAAATAGAATTGTTTTCTAATTTCTTGGTTTTTAATCATGTTAATACTATATGATATTTACATGATTTAAGTATCTTGCTCAAAACAAATATTACTTTTGACAATATTTTGACTATAATAAATATTTTAGAAACTTTTTCAGTATTCAATACACCATCTAGTATGTAGTAGTTATCTTATACAAGTGTTTAGTTTTTTAGGTGGCGCTTTAAAAAAATCTGATTAACACTAAATGTAGGTCACCTAAATATCTGGATCAATCGTCACGCGCAGCCGCGCATCTTACTGCAATGCAATAAATGCCAATAACCTTGTTTCACTTCTATGAAATAATATTATTGAAAAATACCAACGGCGAACACGGCGTCATCTGCCGTCAAATAGAAACTGAATGTTTGTTGGTAGTTTCTACCAGTGCTATAAAATAACATTAAAATACTTTTTTTTATTAATTTTCTAAAATGTTATATTATTTTATTTTATAGCAATAGTTGCTTTTAAATATTTTTTGTCAATAACTTTTACTGTCCAAAATTTTATTTTTCTGAAGATTATTAAGATAGAAAAGCTCACTATAAATATTTTGTATAAAATAATTTGATACAAACTCTTACATTTTGAAATTTGTAAATTTCTGATGTAAACAATTCTTTCCCTATTTACTCAGTTTGTATTTCTTTTTTATTCTCAAATATTTTATATTGTAATCTATATTAACTGTCTCTTAACAGTGTTGCTATATTAAAACTTGTAAGTATTTTCTTCATACAAACTAGATGGCGCTAACACTATTATTGAAGTAGTAATATACAGTATGACGCACGAGAATTCAATATAGGTCACCCAGATAATCCAAGCCACGCCCATTTGCCGCAGTGCGGTACCCGGTCGAATGTCAATGTACCCGAACTGTTTTACTAGGTCGGGATACAAGCAATTCTGGGAAGTATGAAGATAAAAATTACCTATAAAACATTAATTTGCGTTTTTGTTTAAATATAAGATACAATTAAATTACAGGAAAATTATCTCATTAGCGATAGTTTTGAACTTTAACTTTTTAAAATAAACGCCATCTATCAATCTCAAGTTAAGGGACACATAAACTTGTAGTATTTCTGTTAATAATAGCATAAAACTACATTTTAAATCTTATGTTAAAAAACGTGAAGTAAGGATGATGAAATTTAGTTTAACATCGTGGTATTTGAACTTAAACCAAAGATTACTAAATTTAAGGAAGAGATATTACGCCACCTGTCGCAGACGTCAACTAATTTTTATAAAATAGTTCACACCTTTTCACTTAGATGATGCTGATAAATTTCAATGCTAATGAAATAGAATGCTATATATAATTAGGTCGTCTAGTAAATGGAGGCCACCTGATGAATCAATATTCAGAACACAATCTAGTGTTTCCACACCGCGGAACTCAACGACGCGCTTTGCCTCGACACCAGAGCAAAGAAATGGAAATATAAATTATAATAAAATTTGCCATTTTTTTTATTTACTGTCTCTATTGCCATCTAACGGCCTAAATGGGAAATAGCATTGCTTTCTCGGTATTGCAGAACTATTAAATAACCTAGTTTATACATAACCTAGTTTGATAAAGTGACATCGATAGCGGACATTGACCTAGGACCCAGTTTCTAGGGCCGGGCGTGGCTCCATAGTTTTTAGGTCATGCCAAGCATATTATTTTGTAAGTATTCAAAATATTAACTTCATTTGAATATTACTATTATTGTTAATACAGAATAGAGATTAGATTAGAATTATCACATCATCTGTTGCATAGTACTATGGACTAACTAGCAGACATTTACAAATTAGTCCCATATGATTTAACTAGAGGACACTAATTCATTTATTAAGATTATGATAAAAATACTGTAATGCTCTATTAAATAATATTATTAAAAATGCATAAAAAGGTTATGTTCTTTAAAAAAATAACCAAACAAACGTCCTACTTATTTCAGCTGATTTTCTGGTGATTTTAATAGGAAGTTCTATTTAAGACTCAAGAATTCTTTACCGGTCTTCAGTTACTTGGCCCATTGATATGGTGCGCCTCCATGTTTGACTAGAGCCTCAAACAAATATATAAAAGAAATACCCTTTCTTACCTAATTTGATCGTTAGGATACATATTTGCGGTGAAATACTTACTAGCCTTGAATATAATTGACTATTAGAAAAGTTATCATTATAACACCGGGCTGAATAATTTGATTTATTAAAAGAGAGCAAGACATTATCTCTGATTGCTTGATACGAAATACAAAAATATTCCTTTCACTAAACCTAGTACAATAGAAAGGGTGAAAAAAAAAACAACAAAAGAAAGCCAATATTTCATAATAGGAGAAGCAGTTACACGACGTGGAGAAATGGCTGAGGAACCGGAAGTGTAAAGAAAATTGATACAATCAGCTCGTTTGGGGAAGCAAAAGAAGACAAAGCTCCAAAAGGTAACAAACTTAATTTATTTGAAAATAATACCTAAAATTATAGCAAATTACTCTATAAAGGTATCATTTGGATAATCAAGATAATAACTTATGATATTTAGTTTAATTTGCAGGTACTGCTGAAAGTTTCGCTATAATCGAGCTGGATAGATATTTACAAGATGAATTGCTTGAAGATACAGCAGATCCGTTAAAGTGGTAGCCTGCTCATAAGATCGACTTAAGCATGAGTTTAAGTGTGATTGCGGAGGAAATTATATATATGTGCTGTGATGATGATATTTTTTCATTATAAATGTTCATTAAAATATATTAAGCTATTCTTTTCCCAATTCGTTATTTTCATTGTGTACTCTATTAAAAAAAAAACCGATTAGGCCATTTTTTTCTTCTTGTTTCTTAACGAACATGTAACAGGAACGAAAAATTCCTGTTCCAAAGCCGGAATGGAACTGTTTAAAACTACGGAACGTGTGCAACCTGTCTGGAACATGTTCACGTGAAAAGTGACATCTGTAGCTCAAGCACGAAAAACTATCGAAAAAGTATTCGTATCGTCATCGAGAGCAATTTGTATAGGAATTAAACAGCGCCCCTACCGCGCGTAAAGGGAACTAGCACACGCTAGCACGAACCATTTTTTGTATCGTCTTACGTTCGACTATCGAGATACTCGAACGCAGTAAACAAAATTGGTAGCACGAACGGCCATTTTGACATACGGTATCGAAGACGTCGAAGATTGGTCATC
>JAATLQ010028587.1:60784-110849 GCA_013421005.1 Heliconius erato x Heliconius himera | reverse complement strand
TACTTATTTAGAAAACGTATAAAAATTTGAACGCAGCGGGACTCGAACCCGCGCCTCCTGGAAACCGACCAGGCGCTCTGACCACTAAGCCATGCGTTCTCGCCAAGCTACGTCGAAATTTTTATACGCTTGTTACAACTTATTTATGTTGTTAGCATCTCTGTAGGGAGATTTTAACAAATTTCCGCTACCCAAAGATAATTACTAAGAATTATCGTTTGGCAAGAGAGAAACTATTTTTTAAATATTTTTAAACATTTTTTAAAGTGTTATTCCACACTTAGGAAAGAAAAATACTTATTTAGAAAACTTTTCTTTCCTAAGTGTGGAATAACACGCTTGTACCCCTGCACCACGACAGGCCTCATTTGGCAGATACTTATTACAGGTAGGCGTGGCATATATCGTCTGGTAGTTTATTTTTCATTTAACGGAAATGTTACGAAGAAATTGAAAATACCAAGCGTGAGTCGGACTCGTGCACCGAGGGATACGTATAGATCATATTGTAAATCAATGATTTTACAGGTGTATGCACTAATTTTATTATTAAAATTGACTGCAAATATAAATTTGCAATGGTTTTATTTTTCGTTTAATACTTATAGCTTATAAATTTTCAGATTGTTTTCTTTATTTTCATCGCGAGTTCTTCTTACTTCTTGCAGATACAGTGGTATCATTTGAATATTTGTTTTTCTTATATATGTTTATTTTTAAAGACTATCCTAGACTAGAGGCCGGTCGTGGCACAGCGGCACGAGGTGTGACTGCAAAACCGACTGGTTGTGGGTTCGATCCCCACTCGGGGAGATGAAATATTTACTTAAATTTATATTTCCATTTCTTCGCTCTGGTGTCGAGGTTAAGCGCGGCGTTAAGTTCTGCCACTCAACACGCAATGCCTCCAGAATTCGGCAGAAAGTGGGGAACCGAGTGTCTTAGACTAGGTTCCCTCTGCCTACCCTGCTGTGTGCGGGATACAGCGTGAAGCTAATTTAATTTATTTTTTTTTTAACTATCCTATATTCCTGGTCCTTTTAAAAAGTATATGTTAAATGTCATGATCAATTAAATAATTTACGCGCAAAAGTGTAACAAACAAGCTCTTGATGTACCAAGTGACAAGTTTTCTTTTTTATTTATTTCAATTTTGACAATTCAAATGTCACTTTAAGAAAAACTCCAAAATAGAATAAACTGTGTAAAAATATACAAAATATTAATAATTAAGTATTTAATCGGATAAAATATCCGAATTAAATCTTAATAATGAAAGTCTTATAAATACAATGGCTAAACGGCGAGTGTATACAGGTAAATTTTCTGCTTTCTAAGATTTAATTTGTATCTAAAGATACCACTTCATTGTGTCGTCTAAGAAATAATCAGTAAGTCAGCTTCACGCTGTATCCCGCACACAGCAGGGTAGGCAGAGGGAACCTAATGTTAAGGCACACCGTTTTTTTAAACTTAATTTAATTTAATTTTAATTTCACTATCATAGCCAGACAACGTCATACTATATTGTATACATTCATATATGTACCTAAGTAAGAAATATTTCAGGTGTATACCATCCACGGCAAGCAGGAAACGGAACAGGTGGCGTCGAATTTTCCACATTGACTGACTTCATCAGAAAATTCTTGCGGATGATTTACTCGCCTTTAACCAGCAATTACATCTCCATTGTATCCATTGTGCTCGTGGTTCTCGCTTTCGTGGTTCTCGTGCCACAGAGAGTGCACCATAAGGAACTTAAAGCTATGAAGACAGTGCTGAATCGAATGACGGTGCTTATTTTTTTTATGTATAGCTTAAGATCTAGTATAGACTTTAGATTTTTTTTTCTTTCTTCAGGAAAATCTAAGAGATATCGAAACTAAAGTTTCGATTTAATTGACTGTTGCTGCGAACGATAGTTGAGAGCTTAAATTTATATACTATGAATGTAAAACGCTAAATACCTCAGATTCGATAACAAATTGATAAATATATAAATAATATTTTTAGATTTAATCGTAACTTCATATAAGAAGGTATTTACATATAATATAATGTCGAAACACTCCACTTTCTGACCGAATTTAAAACGGAACTCAACTGCGCGCTTTATACTATCTATCTCGAGGAAATAAAAATAACTTACTACTCCAAATAGAATCCTCATCCCAATCCAGAACACACAACCATCCCGTTCATAGTTAACTCTGCGTTACCACTGCGCTCCGATCGAAAAAAACTCCAGAAAAGCGCGAATCAGGCTCGTCCGCCGAGGGTTCCTTCCACTTAAGCTAGGCCTAACTTAGCCACAGCTCTTTCATCTAATACTTCACTTGAACTAGTGGCTTTAATACCAAATTTAGTCCCCTTTTTAAGACTAATATTTTTTGGGATTTAGCCACAAATGTATAGTTTTCAGATTTTTTTCTTCCTGAACTAGTACTATCTGTAGATGCTAGCAACCAAATTTAATAATTCCAGATTAACCCGAAGTATCCTATTCATTTAGATTCCCCTTATAGTGTCGAAATATTCATTTTTTGCTGTATAAACAGCCATATCTTTTTTTGTCAAGTAATTGTAGAAATATTTTTTTTCACGAAATTATGGGGCCGTAGATAGGTTGGTATGGTTTAAATTTCATCTCGATATCTCCAAGCATTCCTGATATAAAGACAGACAGACAAACAGACAGACGGACAACAAAGTAAACTTATAAGCGTTATTTTTTCCTTAATAGATACGGAACCCTAAAAGTATAAAGACATATAGGTAGGTATACCGTTACAAACCACAAAGCAGGTCACACACAATATTGCATCGGGTAAAAGTTTACAGAAAATTCGCTTAGTTACATACGAGTACTGCGCCGTGTTGCAGACCGAACTTTATTTTAAGCCCGTATTTGGATTTCGGACTATTTTCAACGTAAATAAATATAGTTTTATTGTATTTCTTTTTCAAATATACACGCTTGTGCGAAGTTTATGTTGGGTTTATTTATTAATATTTCATTTTATTAGTTTAGGGTAGGCAGAGGGAACCTGGGAACCTACTGGTGAGATGCTCCTTTCTTATAAAGACACTTTCGTTTTGCACTTTTCGGCGAATTCTGGAGACATTACATTAGAGTGGCGAAACTCAACGCCGCTGTTTTGTGATAACATTTCAACTTTTAAAAAAATGGTATCAATAGTTTATTATTTTTAATTATTTCAATATTTGCAGTAGAAATTTAGTTACCTAGGTCATAGGTGTGAATATGATTTTTGATATATTTATTTCGTTAAACAAAACGGCTTGTTGGTATCATACATTGGTTGAAATTTTCTATCAATTTACTTTTATTTTTAATTTATGGTATCAACAATGCAATGATAAAACATGAACCTATATATATATATATAATTCTTTATTAATTGGAAAAGAAAACTTATGAAAAAACTACTAAGAAATAAATTTGAAGTAGACAGATGCAATGTAAAATAATTTCAATTAATTTAAGAACATTCAATTTTTGTCTATTTATTTTTTTAAAAAACCTATTTTAGCTGTCTCCTAAACGACTTTAATATATTCTTAATCAAAAAATCTGCTCATTTTTATATTTTCAATAAAATAATAGATAATTTTAAAAACCACCTAGAAATAATAATACTATATTCATTCCACTTCACATTGACAGGAGGAAGTCGACCGCGCTGAAGTGGCGTGTCTGGCCGCCGCCGAGGAGCTTTGCTGTCTCCACTCGATTTGCGACGAAACTACTGAAGCGGTTATATCTTAGACTATAAATTATTATTTAAGTGGAATTTTATATTAAAAAAATAAGAAATAAGTATTAATTATTTATAAAAATCGAACGTATCGAGATTTGAACCGGCGCCTCTTGGCTTAATGGTCAAATTCAAATTCAAAATATTCTTTATTCAAACAGAATTCTACAAGGACTATTGAATCATCGAATCAAACTACGAGAGCTTGGACTGTTTCCAAAAGGCTCGGGTTCAACTCCCGCTAAGTTCAATTTTTTATACGTTTTCTAAGTGTAGAATTACACTTTAAATATAATTAATATTTTGAAATTTATATACATAGGGAATTTCTACCGAATAAAACTACAGAAATTTATTTTACATAGTTTATTTACTTAACAACTCAGTAAGTAACTTCCTTAGTAAATTATATATAAAAGCCGTAACTCCTCCGTAACAAAACTGTAGCTCCTCTGGTCTTATACGGCCTGTGGACGGTGATCACTTACCATCAGGTCACCCGTACGCTCGTTTGCCTTGTTATTTTTCCATAATAAAATATACAAGAATACAAGTATAACACTAGATGACTGTCAATACCGAAAGAGCTAAAATAGGATGAATGTTCTCCTAATATCATCTTTTTAACGATTAAAATAGTGTTTTCCCAGAAACAAGAACACCGTAATATATCGATGTGCACCAGCCGATGCCTCGTCGCCACCCGCTCTGAGCCCGTTCAAGCGGAGAAGGAGAGTGGTGTCATTCGAAGAGCCATCTACAACAGAGATACATCACAAAAGGTTAGATTTGAAATGTTAAAAGAATCCTACACTGCGACGTTGAGTTCCGCCACTCACTACTTAAGAATTCGACGGAAAATGGGGAATGGGGTGTCTTAATACTAGGTTCCCTCTGCCTATCCTGCTGAGTGCGGGATACATTGTGAGGATGATTTTGGTTAATCAGAAACAGATATGTTAAAGTTAGTGAGAGGATATTGAAAATTAAGTATCTTTATATTATGTAATATCTGCTCATTAAAAATAATATGGGAAGTAGGAACAAAATAAAAGTTAAATATGAATTTAATAATTATTTTAATTTTTTTTCCGCTTCACGCTGTAACCCGCAAATAGTGGTGTAGCAGAGGGAATCTAGTATTAGCCCCTCTGCTCTTCACTTTCCGCCGAATTTTAAAGGCAATGCGTGTTTAGTGGCGGAACTCACCACCACTGCCTTATTATCAGAACAGAGTTATTAATAATGATGCATTTCCCCAAGTGAGAATCGAACCCACAAGCATCGCGCTTACAGCAACTCACCACTACGGCTTCAATATTTTGTAATTGTTTAATCTGTTTTTAGGGTTCCGTACATTTTAAGAGAAAAGGGAACCCATATAAGATCACTTTTTTGTCCGTCTGTCTGTCTGTCAAAAGCTTTTATCTTCAAATCTTATATACCTAAAAATTCAAATCATATACGTACAAATCATATACAAATCATATTGACGGTCCCATAATTTCCTTAAAAAAAATGTATTTCTATTTCATTTTTTCATTTCTTTTTTTTTTTCAGGAAATTGCAATAATGTCGATCGTATACACCGACTCGTTTGACCATCAAACAGTTCAATAGTCTATCAATCAAGTGAACAAATGAAACTCTTTATAAGTACTTTACCACTGAAAACTGTTTTTGTATGAATGTAAAATGAATTAAAATGATTTTAAACTTGAAAAATTATTATGCCACACCTAAAAATAGACAGGTTTTTATTAATATACATACATAATATAGATAGTGAGGCCAGTCGTGGCGCAGCGGCACGAGGTGTGACTGTAAAATCGACTGGTTGTGGGTTCGATCCCCTCTCGAGGAGATGATATATTTACTTAAATTTATATTTCCATTTCTTCGCTCTGGTGTCGAGGCTAAGCGCGGCGTTGAGTTCTGCCACTCAACACGCAATGCCTCCAGAATTCGGCAGAAAGTGGGGAACGGAGTGTCTTAACACTAGGTTCCCTCTGCCTACCCAACAGTGTGCGGGATACAGCGTGAAGCTGATTAATTATTTTAGGTTCCGAAATTTCTTCCACCTACTCTTCCATCTTAATATATCACTCATTGAAAGTACGTCATACTTTTATTTACATTTTATACGCACGTTATTTCCAAAACATTGATTTCGATGGCGTGGTGTTACTTAGAAGTGAAGCACGTCACTGCCTAAATTAAAATGGTATGTATATAAAGTTATACCCTTCAATAATTTAAGCTAGGATAAAAAAAAATCAATCGCCCGTAAAGAAATCAAAATAAAAAAAGATAAATCAGCTTCACGCTGTATCCCGCACACTGCAGGGTAGGCAGAGGGAACTAGTGTTAAGACACTCTCCGTTCCCCACTTTCTAACGAGTTCTGGAGGCATTGCGTGTTGAGGGTCAGAACTAAACGCCGCGCTTAACTACGACACCAGAGCGAAGAAATGGAAATATAAATTTAAGTAAATATTTCATCTCCTCGAGTGGGAATCGAACCCACAACCAGTCGGTTTTACAGTTACACTTGGTGCCGCTGCGCCACGACTGGCCTCAAAGAAATCAATATTTCTAAAATATGCCATCAATATTTCTAATATAGGCCAGACGTGGCACAAGGGGTAAACACGACTGGTTGTGGGTTCGATCCGCACTCGAGGAAATGAATATTTATTTGCATTTATATTTTCATATCTTCGATCTGGTGTCGAGGCAAAGCGCAGCGTAGGATGATTTCCTAAAATTTCTACATATACTTAAAAAAACATAATCATTTATATACAAAAAAGGCGTATTTCGACACTGTAAAGTGTTTAAAGTACTCCAATTTTTGTACGGAACCCTCGGTGGGCGATCCCGACTCGCGCTTGTCCTGTTTTTACGTAAAAAATATAAATAATAATTATCATAAAAACTGATGTATATAGTTAATTACTTAGGAAGGTAATATAGGATATTTGAGAAATAAATACATTTTTATTTTGCGTTACATTATATTGTCCGGTTTTTCTTAGTTTTAGTGTTTTAATATATCGTTTTTTTATATAAGTAATATTTATATTTAATAACAATATTATATTTTAGTCAACATCCTTATAGTCTATGTTTAATTAATATTATACATATAATTAAAAGTCACCAAAGCTTGACTTTTCCTTCTATATTTTATTATGACAGTTATAAAAAATAACGCATTAAATATGTGAACAGAAATTTGAAGTGAAACATGCCTATTAATAAATTCTTTAAAAATTTGTTAATTGAAATAGTATTATGCTTCACAATAGCAATTCTTGCCGGTCATTTGACTACAAGCTTTTGGGAACGATATGTTGTACAAAAAGAACTTTGTAATATGAAAGATAACCTGCGTCGCTTAAAGGTATCTATTTAATTTGGTCTGTTTCTTGGATTTAAACTATATATATGAAAATAGGTGTATCTTGATATATAAATTGAGGCCAGTCGTGGCGCAGGGGCACAAAGTGACTGTAAAACCTACTGTGGTTGTGGTGCGGTTGTGGGTTCGATTCCCACTCGAGGAAATGAAATATTTACTTAAATTTATATTTCCATTTCTTCTCTCTGGTGTCGAGGAAAAGCGTGGCGTTAAGTTCTGCCACTCAACACGCAATACCTCCAGAATACGGCAGAAAGTGGGAAACGGAGTGTCTTAACACTAGGTTCCCTTTGCCTACCCTGCAGTGTGCGGGATACAGCGTGAAGCTGATTTTAGATTTTTTTTATATATATATATATATATAAATGCTTTTGTAAATATCAAAGTAATGAACTAGTAACCTCTTTATATAATGATGATATGAGGCATAGGATGAACATCGTTCGGGGAATTATTTAGGTATATTTGTAATGTAAGTTCTTTGATTTCCTCCATCCAGCCAATGACTGTAAATAGATAGTATACAAAATTGTGATATCACCAGAGCTTTTAAAACATAAATTATATTATAATAGGCGAAATGCAATTAGAAAAAAAAAATAAGCGTTTGTTGGTTATATAAAAGGAGAGTCAAGTTAATAATAAATATTGGATATAATCTTTCCTCATATTTTTAGTATATATGAACACTACTTAACACGCAATACCTCCAGAATTCGGTAGAAAGTGGGGAACCGAGTGTCTTAACACTAGGTTCCCTCTGCCTACCCTGCTGTTTGCGGGATACAGCGTGAAGCTGATTTACTTTTATTTATTTATATGAAGTCCAAATTGATTTCACAGGTCACAGTTAACCACATAGGAAATGAATATGATAACTTGCATAATGAATTAATAGGCTTAGCGGGAACAAAACAACAAAAGCGACCATTACCTCGGCATAATGTTAAATTCTCACACAAAAATCTGGACATGAACACAGCTAATACTTTACACTATGAAATTATAAAAGAAGTTAATAATGAAAAAAATTGGAAACCAATTAAACAGAAGGAAATGGGAATTATGAGTAATTCTTACAATGAAATGAATAATAATGAAGTCAGAAATGTCTCAACTATAACCAATAATCCGTCTAAGACTACCGTTGTTAAAGTAGAATCTGATCAAGGACCCTACAGTAAAAGTAGATATAGTTGTAAATTAAAAAATAGTCACGAATCTCATGAATATTATAAAACATGTGGCTGTTGTTACGAATAAAATTATATGTACATACATACTTACCTAGTTTATTTTTCTAATATTGCTACGTTTTTTTAATATGTTAAAACAAAGTGCTAAATTTGACCACTTTCTGCCGAGTTCTGGAGGCATTGCGAGTTGAGTGGCTGAACTCAACGCCGCGCTTTGCCTCGACACCAGAGCGAAGAAATGGAAATATAAATTTAAGTAAATATTTCATCTCCTCGAGTGGGGATCGAACCCACAATCAGTCGATTTTACAGTCACACTTCGTGCCACTGCGCTACGACTGGCCTCATCATTCTTTCCTTAATGCTTAATTATTTCAAGATGAACGTTTAGTACTTAATGTGAAGAATCTTGGTATCAAAATATTGATATTGATATATTGTTATCAGATATTGATTCCTCAAATAGCGAGCAAAGCCGCAAGGCATTTGCTGCTATTGAGATGGTAAAGAGATGGAAAAATTAATTGCCACTTAAAACTAAAATATCATTGGCTCAATCTCTTCAAATGTTTCTATGCAGATTCTTGTTACCTAGATTGGCACAGCAATTACTAAATATATCGAACATCTCCAAAACTTAATAATAAGATTTAGTTTCAGATTGAGGAAATACGACCATATTACTCAATATTGAGTTCGACTTATATGGTTGACCATGAAAAATCGACGTAATTATCATGCACTTATATCCTTTAATACTTTATCATGTAATCCTTTAACTCCTTCATACCTTAATTTTAAGTTTTTATGAATAGGTTGGCATCACTTGTAGTGCTAAGGCCGTCCTTGCCCTATTCTAGTCAACATTGTTTTGTTTGTTTTTGATATGATTTTAAGTTTAATTAGCAGCCAAATTAATATAATAATAACAAATATTTCTAACCAAAGTATATATTTAATTTATAAAAATAATAAATTTATCTTTTATTACATGTTTGCATTATCTTAATTAATTATTAAAATATAAATAATAAATCTAAAATGCCCCAAAACAAAAATTTCTTAGAAAAAATATATTATCACCATTTTCTTCTAGTCAATCCGTGTTAATATTAGCGAACTTAGGACTTTTCGTGGTAACGTTACTGCTATTATCTCGTTTAAATGATTCACTTTTTACAAATACATCAATATTTGGCACTGCATAATGGGCAATTGGATTCCATATAAAGTCACCTCCTTGCAACTTGTGTGCTAATGCTTCCAAAATTTCCACTTGTCCTTCGATTTTAGGTAAATCGTATGAAAATTTTACTACATTATTTTCCAAATCGTGATAGGAATTTTTCATTTTCGATATATTGTGCTGAAATGTGAAAATGATAAGATATTTAAATTATGAAAGTTTATTAAATGAAAAGCGCGACGACGACTTCTGTTACTCAATAAATCTCTCCTGGCATGCTGTACGACAAAAAAAGGCGTAAAGCTGTTTTTTTAATAAGTCTAGAAATAATTAACAATATTTAAAGCTTCACGTACGTTAGTATTCTCTACAGTGTTAGAAAAACCAAACTTCTGAACAATATAAAATAAAATAAATAAATCAGCTTCACACTGTATCCAGCACACAGCAGGGTAGGCAGAGGGAACCTAGTGTTAAGACACTCCATTCCCCACTTTCTGCCGAATTCTGGAAGCATTGCGTGTTGTGTGGCAGAACTCAACGCTGCGCTTAACCTCTACACCAGAGCGAAGAAATGGAAATATAAATTTAAGTAAATATTTCATCTCCTCAAGTGGGGATCGAACCTACAACCAGTCGGTTTTACAGTCACACTTCGTGCCGCTGCGCCACGACTGGCCTTTTTAATAATAATAATAAATATAGAATTACCGCAATATCATCTATATTTCTGGTAATATTATAGATATCACATTTCTTACTGCACATATTGCAGTGGTACTTAAGGAGTACAATTATTATTGCTATCAAACTCGTCAATATTAGGAAGCTACAGATATTACTGAAGAAACAAGATTTTTGTGGACGATCTTGTATGGATAATGGCATAGGTCTCAATCTTGGCCGTCCTCTTCGGTTTCTACGTCCACGGTATTCCATTTTATACTAATTTTGTAGCTTCCCTCACAATTTCTTTAATTTTTACATTGAAACATTTCTTTAATTTATTTTAAGTAGTTTTGTGTGTATGTATATACAATATTCTTAAAAAAATACGAAAATTTATCTATGTATTATAAACATCTTTATATATGCTGAAAGATCAATGTCAATTATATTTTTTATGCCTATAAATAGGTTTTTGTTGATGGTTTTTTTTTCTGTTCTTTTTTTGACAAGAAATAATATATGAATTTTCACAATAATTACATTAAAATTAAAGGCATTAACTGGTAAATATGTTAGTTTTGTTCTCCATTCTTTTCTGAAGTTTTTGCCTAAGAATGGAATAGGTTTGCTATATGAAACTATATTATTTTTGCTTTAGTTTTACGGCAACTGACTACGATAATTAAAGTATATTTTTACCAAGTAATTAATTAAAATTGTAGTTGAAGCCATAACCATATCGTACCGTATATACGGTATACCCATACCGTCTCTACAGTGTCGGTAGTACTATAAATTAAAATAAACCCAATTAGGTTTTTGCTAGCTCTCCTATGGTGAATAACGTATATATTTTATACATTATTCTGTAAACTCCCATCTTCAATTTCTATTTCAGAAATTGAAGATGGGAGTATTTTGTAAAAGCTTTTGGAACAGAACAGAACCCACCGCCATCTTTGATTAACATTGAACACTATGACACGTCAATACAGCCTTCTTTTACAGATAAAGCCTACTATAATAAATAAATAATATATGTATGCACAGATGGCGCCTATTGACAATTAAATTTATAAAATAAAAATGGTTAAATTGTTTTTATAAGCTAATTTAAATTTATTTTTATTAACTTTATATTGATGTATTTTTTTCTGAGTTATATTTTTTTTAAATATATATTTATATATCTGTTTCAGTTTAATTAACGTTTTTCAGGTATGAAGTAAGTTAATAAAAAATATAAAAATATATATTTTTTTTCATATATCCACTCTATCTATAATAGATTAAGATCAAATCACAATTCCAATAGGTTTTAAATCGCCGCCATTCCTACAAGACGTTAGAACGAGAAGAGTAATTATTGAGCCTATCCCTCTTGCTCTCATTGTATTCCATACTTGGTTTTCATTTTACATTTCGAACTTATAGTGATGTTCGGTGTCGATATTTATTTTAGTGTTAACAAATTATATTTTTTAAAGCAAAAATGCTTATTTGTATCAAACAGTATAAACGTCTATCATACACGCATACATTGAACTAAAAATCAGCAACCAAATAATATTATTTTTTTATCTGTCTTCATTCTTTCCATTCTTTTCTGCCATAGCCACTTCAACTCATATTTTTTTTCTGATTGATTAAATGTGACCAAAAAATCTTTAAAATTTTAGTAGATGCCGGTTATTTCCTAGTTTAGTTGTTCAAGTATGGCGTGGCTAGATTAATTTGAAGATTTTAATAATACTTATGTTGTACGTTTTTTTTTCCATTCTATAAATAATTTAGTAATATATTAAGTAATTCAATCATTAAGACTTTATTTAAAGTTGTTCTTTTGTGAATATTAAATAAAAAAAAGTTCAAATATTCTTTTCATTCAATAAACGAAATATACATTTTCAGTAAAAAAAATAATTTAAAGTCTTTTTATAACTAATAATACTAAACTAAGCTAATACTAACTTGAGGCCAGTCGTGACGCAGAGATACAAAGCGTGACGGGTTGTGGGTTCGATCTCCACTCGAGGAAATGAAATATTTATTTAAATATATATTTTCATTTTTTCAAGTAGGGAACAGAGTGTCTTAATACTAGGTCCCCCCTGCCTACCCTGATGTATGCGGGATACAGCGTGAAGCTGATTTTTTTATTTTATTTTCATTTCTGCGCTTGTGTCTCGAGGTCAAACATGACGTTGAGTTTAATCACTCAACACTCACTGTTTCTAAAATTTGGTGAATACTGGGAAACAGAGTGTCCCAACACTAGGTTCTCTCTGCGTGCGTGGTTTTGCGCGGGATACAGCGTGAAACTAATTTTATCACTAAACTAAGCGAAACTAAAAAAAAATATTTTTGACCAAGAATAATTTAAAAAAAAAACATACAAGCCCATCGACATTAGGCTTTACAGTTCCATCCCTAGCCAGAGTCGTGCACCGGCCGGCCGCGCTGCATGATGTCATTCATAGCACACACACACACTGAGCAGATCGGTCGTGCTGTTTACATTACCAACCAACTATACTACAGTATATTCTTATACGCGGTGACTTCACGGCGAGAACCCGTGTCTGTGATTTAATTTATTTATTGTACAAAATAGTTTTAGTTAAAATAACTTGAAAACAATGGCCAACAACAGGGCCGCCAAATCTGGATTTGCCGCCGAAGCCCAGAGAAAGGTGAGTCGGATTAAATATTTCTAGTAAATTCTATTTGAATAGCTCATTTGTCATATACATACGCGATGTCAGAGCTATTGATTGGGATGCTGGGTGGTCCAGATACAAGGACTCGGCCGTGACCTACATTCTAGATATCGACAGGGGTTGTAAGCATTATTTAAGTTTGCACGTGTCTCTTAGATTCAGCATAAATAATATAATTAAGAACCAAAAGCAGCGTATAAAATTTATTAATCTCTTAGAACTTAAGTAATTTTACAAAATTTTTCTACCCACACTAAGACCCATTGGACCGTTGGTCTTGGATAATGGGCTACACGCACATATAACAAGAGGTATCCTAAACGGTCGAAAACAGGTTTGAGGCTTGTTCACATATAAAAATCAAAACCCTAGGTATAGCTACATGTGAGCGGGATGCCTGGCGGTATGGCGTTAAATGTAATATTTCATTTATATTGAAAATATAAGAGGCCGTCGTGGAAGTGAGGCCAGTCGTGGCGCAGGGGCACAAAGTGTGACTGTAAAACCGATCGGTTGTAGGTTCGATCCCCACTCGAGGAGAGGAGAAGAAATATTTATTTAAATTTATATTTCCATTTCTTCGTTCTGGTGTCGAGGCAAAGCGCGGCGTTGAGTTCTGCCACTTAAAACGCAATGCCTCCAGAATTAGGCAGAAAGTGGGGAACGGAGTGTCTTAAGACTAGGTTCTCTCTGCCTGCCCTCCTGTGTGCGGGATACAGCGTGATGAGCTGATTTGATTTCTATTTTTGATATATAGTATTCAGAAAATAGTTAATATATAAAATATTTCAAATGTATAAAATAACTAACGCGCTTAGATTACACTAATTAACTAGGTTGCGATAATATTTAGCGTTTCGGTCAACATTTTATTTTTAATTGCATGTTTAAATCATTATTTTTGTTTAAATAAAACGATAATATCGATTAATTATTATAAAAAAATATACAAAATTATTGGTTTTGGACGAAAATCCTGTAAAAAAAATCCAATCAATTATTTTGCTTTGATAAATATGAAACGTTAGTAGCTTCAACAAACTATAAACTATATTAAGTCATGATGTAAGAAGCAAACGTGACTAACAATATAATGTATAATAGAATCACCACAAATTTTATTATGGCATATATCAAGTTAATTTTAATTGAAACTATTTTCCTGTGACATCACTAATTTAGGATAATAATTAAAAGCTAAACACGCTAAAAAAACAATTGAAAATTTCTAAAAAACATGAGCTTCACGCTGTATCCCGCATACAGCAGGGTAGGCATAGGGACATAGTGTTGCTCTCTGTTCCCCTCTTAAAATTAGTATATACATTGTGTGTTGAGTGGCGGAACTCAACGCCGGGCTTTTGCCTTAGTGCCAGAGCTAAGAAATGAAAATATTAAGAATTAATAATTCTTTCATTCCCTCGAGAGGGGTTCGAGCCCACAACCGTCGCGTTACAGTCTCATCCTTGTGCCCCTGCACCTGCTGCAAATTTCTAAAAGCAGTAAAAAACTAATATTATTTTTTTCTTCATATAGAAAAAAATACGTTTAACCTAAAAAAAGATATTTTCGTCCTAAAAGAATACTATAAGCAATAAATAATTACCAGAATTTAAATATTTATGGTAAAACGCTACCTATAGGTATAATTTTTAACATTTAAGACTACACTTAACAAATTAAGTTAATGAGAAGTTGGAAGTGAAGAAATTGGTCTGTAATTTTGAATTATTCACCACAAGGTATTTCGAACAGTTATTCGCGCGATCCAATAACATGTAATCTTTTTGAAAACTGATTTTATCAGTTTGAGCTGTGAGATGGCTGAATTAATCTTAAAAGAATCTTTAGTGATTCCAAATTGTATTTAAGATTTCTATATAAGGTAAAGAATTTTTAGACGACGAAGCTGTAAAAACTGTTGTTTTTTATTTATAAAAAAAATATTATATTTATTACTTATGCAGCGTTGATTTTCGCCACTCAACGCCTGCAGAATTCGACGGAAACCCATTTACCGCCTTTTTTACCGAAACGAAGTATCGTGACACTAGGTTTCCAGGCTCCCTTTGCCTAAATGTCAAATGAACCAAAAAAAAATATTTTTACATTGTACAGTTTATTAGTTAGTATGTAAAATCAATCGATCATAATTACAACAAAGACATTAAATACTCTTAATCAATCCTAATACAAATTTAAAGTATTTTTTTTTAAATATGTTACCATATTAAAACAAAACGCAAGCTGGCGCAGAGGCACAAATTGTGACTGTAAAATCGACTGGTTGTGGGTTCGATCCCCACCCGAGGAAATGAAATATTTATTTACATTTATATTTTCATTTCTTCGCTCTGGTGTCGAGGCAAAAGCGCGGCGTTTAGTTCTGCCACTCAACACGCGATGTCTCCAGAATTGAGCGGAAAGTGGGGAATGGAGAGTCTTAACACTAGGTTCTCTCTGCCCACCCTGCTGTGTGCGGGATACAGCGTGAAGCTGATATATTTGATTTTAAAACAAAACTAACTGTAGATAAATAAGTATAATGGTTCCTCTATTCGTGTGTACGTAGAATTGTTTTTGTTCTCGCCAAGAAAATTCCATTGTGACATGTTCACCTGGCCGAGGTTTTGCATTTTAAAGAAGCTAACGTTATTTACATACATTCGCCATACCTCACCTCGAGCTAAGCAAAAGAAAATATAACAATTTTTTTTTTAAACTGTATACTTTTGATTAGAAAACTTAATTTTATTTATTTGTTTGTCTGTGTGTTTTATAAAACGTATTTTTTCAATACCTGTACCGGAATGGAAAAATAAAATCAGCTTCACTCCTTATTCAGCGCACAACATGCATAATATTACATTTACTCAAGTGGAAATCAGCTTCACGCTGTATCCCGCACACTGCAGGGTAGGCAGAGGAAAGCTAGTATTAAGACACTTCGTTCCCCACTTTCTGCCGAGATCTGGAGGCATTGCGTGTTGAGTGGCAGAACCCAACGCCGCGCTTGTCCTCAACACCAGAGCGAAGAAATGGAAATATAAATTTAAGTAAATATTCTATCTCCTCGAGTGGAGATCGAACCCACAACAAGTCGGTTTTACAGTCACACTTTGTGCACCTGCGCCACGGCTGACCTCTAATATTACTTATCATTTTACATTGAGAAATATTTATATAGTATATAATATTACTGAAACAGCACATTACACAATTTCATACCATATGTTCAATTTAACTATTATTATTATATGATAATGCACGTATTAACTAACTACATGACCTAATGGAATTTAATTGGAGATATTATACTATTCTGTAGAAGTTTTTGTTTTGTTTTGTTTTATTATTATAGTTATTTGTAAAACAGTAAAATATTATGCTTTAAATAGTATAAATATGCGGCGTTGAGTTCCGCCACTCAACACATTGTGCCTCCAAAATTCGTCGGAAAGTGGAGAGTTGAGTGTCTTAAACCTAGGCTCTCTCTATCTACCCTGCTATCAATATTATTAGTTTAGTACTCTTCAACCCAACTTATTCTCACAATAATTTTATTATAATAATTTATATATTTTCCCTTATTTCGTGTTTATTGTTAATGGAAATAATATAAATAAAAAATATATCTAATAATCCGCCTCCACATCAGCCAGCCATTACAAGTATAGTATTTCCCTTATTTCGTGTTTATTGTTAATGGAAATAATATAAATAAAAAATATATCTAATAATCCGCCTCCACATCAGCCAGCCATTACAAGTATAGTACCAAAATGTGATTTTTTATTAAACCTTTGATAGGACCGGAGAGAATTTTTAAATTTAAACGACGCTTTTATAAAAATTATATCAATTACGAATTCTTTTTAGTATTTATCTTGGAGTTACCTCAATTATTTTAAAATACACTCACAATATAAGAATTTAAAACTGATAAGGCGTACATTGAACAAAAAGCGACGGTCAAGCTTGTTTTGCGTAACATGCAAATTGCGCAGACACCAAACATCGCCGAATACGGTCATTGACCTTAATAACTTAATTTATATTCAAGTATAAAAACATTGAATTGATAACCCTTTATGACTAGTAATATTCTTTTAATTTTTTCCTTTTTGGCGAGTACCTGCTCTTTATTTTTATATAGCATTAAGCAAAGTTTTTCTCATATACCTACTGCTTTTATCTATGTATCAAACTGCTTCACAGGCAGAGGGAAACTAGTGTTAAGACACTCCATTTGCCACTTTCCGCCGAATTCTGGAGGCATTGCGTGTTAAGTGGCGGAACTCAACGCCGCCCTTTGCCTCGATATCAGAGCAAAGAAACGGAAATATTTAAAATTTAACCAAATCGGCTTCGCTGTATCCCGACCACAGCAGAGTAGGCAGAGGGAACCTAGTGTTGAGACACTCCGTTCCGCCCTTTGCCTCGACACCAGAGCGAAGTTATGGAAATATATATTTAAATAAATATTTCATCTCCTCGAGTGAGGATCGAATCCACAACCAGTCGGTTTTACAGTCACACTATGTGCCTCTGAGCCACTACTGGCCTCAATCATCAAACTACTACAGATTTTAATGCGGTTTTCGCTAATAGAAAGACTTACATATGCATGAGACAAGTACATTCCGAGTGTTCGTTAAGAAATGAATAACAAATAAACAACATATTTTAGTGCGCTTATGATAAGTAATTTATGGCCGTTTTAGGAAAGCGTCTGAATAAACAAACGATGGTTGTGTGTTCGATGCCCATTCGGAAGAATGATTTTTTTTAATACACAAGACTGCAAGTCTATATTACATTATCTATATTACAAGGTACATGGACAGGGTTTCGGTTTAATGTACGATGATTACTAAATGAGATTCGCTAGTAATTTGCTATAATATAGCTCTAACCAGACTAAGCGCGGCGTTCAGATCCACCAAACAATACTGAATATCTCGAAAATTGGGTGGAAAACGCGTACAATCTATACAATCCATAAGAGATACTATAGCTTATATATTATAACAAATATAGTTAGATCTCTAACTACACTAAGCGCGGCGTTCAGTTCCACCAAACAATACTGAATATCTCGAAAATTGGGTGGAAAACGCGTACAATCTATACAATCCATAAGAGATACTATAGCTTATATATTCTAACAAATATAGTTAGATCTCTAACTACACTAAGCGCGGCGTTCAGTTCCACCAAACAATACTGAATATCTCGAAAATTGGGTGGAAAACGCGTACAATCTATACAATCCATAAGAGATACTATAGCTTATATATTCTAACAAATATAGTTAGATCTCTAACTACACTAAGCGCGGCGTTAAGTTCCACCAAACAATGCTGAATATCTCGAAAATTGGGCAGAAAACGCGTGCAAGCTATACAATCAACGCGGGCGAAACCTCACGCAAAGCAAAGCTCTGTAATAAAATGGAAAATGTAGGAACATTAAAGTCAGTAAAAGCTGTTTTGTAAGATGCTGCGTATCTCTTCCTGCAACAGATCATGTGGGTCAAGGAGAATCGGTCAGTAATTTCGACCGGTTTTCAATATCCAATCCAAATAAGTCGCGTTGCATCGATGATGGCGATGCAACATCAGCGTTTTATGGAATTATAAATCGCAGAATATTCTCTTGTAATTTAGTATATTTTAACGGTAACTTTTATAGCCATTTATTTTGATAAATTGCTTTAAAAGTTGCCTTTAAAGAATTGACTTTTTAATGTCAAGAAAACTAAATAATTTTAGCATCTTAATACTATGCTTTTGGATAGAACTGGATACTTACGTCAGCAGCTTCTATTATTGAGCAGTAATATCTTTTTTGAATGATCGTAAAAGATCATCATCATCAAAAAAAGAAACCAATAAAATAAAATTATGATTTTTAAAATTTTTTAAAGTGTTATTCCACATTAAGGAAAGAAAAATACTTATTTAGAAAACGTACAAAAATTTTAATGTAGCGGGACTCGAACCCGCGCCTCTTTGAAACCGACCAGCTTGGTTATAAAATGATGATGTGTGAAAATTTATTAAAATGCAGATTGAGAAACCAGAATTAGATTCATCCAACACTAACTTACGACGGAGAGATTTTTGAGAACTTGGCCCTATATTGCTGCATACAGCAATGCAGGCAGAGGGAATACCAAAATATGAATAGTGCAAGATAGTAAATATATGTATATATGGACTTAAAGAGTTATTTCATTAAACGTATATATTTTTATGCATATAATTTGGCAGAAATTTAAATCCTTAAACATTTAAAAACTGACAGACATTTAAGTATATGTTTTACATCATACTAAAATTGTTCTTATACATATTAAAAATGAACTTTATTAGAAAGTGATAAGAACCAAAATATTTTTTACAGGCTTGCATATGAACTATGAGTATGAAGTAATGCTTCAAACAGTATTTAAAACTCATAAAATGTAAATGGGTCTTAAGTTTTAGTACTAAGTCAGCATAGTTCGTCGCGTTTTAATTTAATATCATGTGAAGATATGTGAATGAAAGAAGTATTATACATATATTTCTCTTTTTTCAATGAAATATTAATGACCTTATAGTATAGGTATGTCAATATATTTGAAAGTAAAAAGCATTTGGTTTAGGAAATTTGAAAATATAAATGTTTATTTTTATTATTCATTTCATAATTCATCATTTCATCACTACAGCTGTTTAAAAGAATTGTGTTAAATCATCAATATGGCTGAGTCAAGATAAAATTATACGTAAATATACAAAAAAAAAACATTATAATTGTATATTTTTCCAAAATATTTACGATTTTTTTTTCCGAAAGACTTATTGTAAAAGATTTCCTGATTATTTGCCTAATTTAGAAGTAGGATTTGCTACTAATCCTACTACTAAATTATTTATTCAGATACAATAAATAAAAAGATAAAAAAAACAGATGGAAAATTTATGATTACTTATAACTACACTTAAATCTTAACCTTAAAGCATATGTGACATGAAGAAAAACGAAAAAAAATATAAAAAAAAACAAAAAAAAATCTGAATAGTCACCAATAATAATCTGAAACGTGATGCAATGGATGTTTAAACGAAAAAAAAATTCGGAACAGATGTTAAATTAGTATGAAAGAATTTATTTTATACTAATTCAACAAGACGATGACTCATATAAGGCTCGGTTCTGTTACAACACCGAACCGCTCCTTATATGGTATGGCCTTTACTCTGTACGTATTTATAAGGTTTAAATATAGGCTACTTTCAAAACTCCACCATATGTTCGAGATTGATGCCTGACCAAATTTCTCTTTGACGTTGAATTTTCTATGGTTCCCTTTATTGTATCTATCTATCTATATATAGATAGTAAAGAATAGTCTGATAAAAGTAAAATTTTACAAAAAATTTAATTAAAATTTTCAATGAAGGTTGTGATGAACACAGTTTTTTACTTAGGTTTTTTAAGTCCTTCGTGATATCATGACCTTCGTGGCCCCTGTTGAATAGTATCTGTTAATAATTAGGTACGAATTCTGCAGTTTTTGCTTAATTTTATGAGCATCATACTGCGTCCTGAATATAGCAGAGAAAATCTAGTGTTAGGACACTCCATTCCCCACTTTCCTCCGAATTCTGGGGTTCTCTATTTTTGATGCTTCTTTCAAAACGTATTAGTTAATATATAGGGACAGAGATGTTATTAAACCACGCCTTCGACTTCCAATTGACATGGTTATATTTATTACTATATAGGTCACACGCTCGTTCCATTCAATCTTTATCAATTGTCTAATTAATAAAATATTCAACGATTGCATATTTACCTTCATATGCTTATAGCAAGGCTAAATCATTAAAATTTCTCAAACTTCCTTTTTAGATTTTTAATTTACTTATTGTGTGTTAAATTTTTTTTTCATTTATTTATTTATTTTTATTAGCATCACGCTATATCCTTCGCACTCCGTTCACTATTTTCATTGCGTGTTAAATGACGGAACTCAACGCCGCGCTTTGCCTCGACACCAGAGCAACGAAATCAAACTATTAAATATTTCATTACCTCGAGTGGTAATCGAATCTACAACCTGTCGCGTTCACATTTAATTATCTTTCTACATAATCAACTAAAATAATTCAACATGCTATAACGTTACATTGACCATGTCTAACGTACGGCCTGTTGCTCATACTGACCCCATTCCTGTTTCCTTTTTGATTAATGTTGGAGGCATTGTAGAAGGCTTGCGAGGTTTCTATTAAAAATATGTAGTCATTTTTTTTTATTTTCTGTTAGTAGTATGTAGTTTTTTTTTTAGTTTAGTCTCGTTTATGTTATACCACTGCTATAGCTTAGTACATATTACCTGCTACGAACATAACATATGAGTAAGGAGCAGCGAAGCCAGATTTTGTCTCGAAAAACGGTATTTTTATCTCTGGAATTTAGTAGTTAGTAGCGTATTAAAAAATAAACTAATTAAAAAAGAAATGGTCAAAGTGCTAGGAATAATTCACGAGAAGTTGAACCACCTCTGTCCCGCTCAGGACATTCAAATTTTGGACTAAAAATCGGCTATGACAACCACTGTCTTTTCCCATAGTTGTGTATCTTCAGACATTTTCATTTCTAAATCATGCCGAAAAGAGAGAAATCCGTATTTGTTTTTTTTTTTAAATATTATACTTTCACATTATTACTCCTATATTTAAAAAAATGTATTCTTGGTTAATTACATAAAGATCATAATCAAAGAACTGTTAAAATGCAGATATTCATTAACTAAACAGATAAGGTACTATAATAATATAATGTCACGAGAAAAGCCTCGACCAACATTTTTAGAGGTTATCGCTTAGCTGTTAGATCAAGAACCGTATGCAGAAGGCAGTATGCGGTTCTGCTCTCTGGAAACCTAGCGACTGATCGCCTGGACCCCTATCCTACCGTCGGGAGACAACATTTTTATTTTTAAATGTATTCTCTTATATTCATTTATATTGATAGAGGCCAGTCGTGGCGCAGGGACTCAAGTGTGTGACTGTGAACGCAACTGATTGTGGGTTCGATCCCCAGTCGTGGAAATGAAATATTTATTTAAATAATTATTTTTATTTCCTCACTTTGCCAAATGCTTTGTAGGCAAAATGCGTGGCGTTGAGTTCCGCAATTCGCAGAAAATGAGGAACGAAATGTGTTAACACTAGGTTCCGTTACGTTCCTACGCTGCTCTGTGCCGCATATAGCGTGAAACTGATTCTAATCTATATTTAAAAGTTTAAAATTAATTTTTCTTTAATAATAAAAAATATATTAACATTAATATCGCGAGAAACTCCTAACACGTAAGCAAAATGTTTCGAGACGTTGCGTATAAAATCCGTTGGTTCGGTGTTGAGTCATAGCTATTTAAGTCGTGTGTGACGAGTAAGGCCTGCATCTTAACCATTTTGAGGCATTGAATGAACGCTTCCAACTGTTTAATCTCTCTATCTTTGTGGTCTTTGTTGCTGGCGCCTATTAGGATTATTGGGGGCATAACAGAATATATATAATTAATATAATATAATTTTATAATACTTAAAGTAGTTGTGTCTATAATTTTATAATCTACCAGCTATATATTGCTTATTATGCTGCATAAGATTGATTATATAATTTATAAAAATTAAATAAAAAAATTAAATTAGCTTCACGCTATATCCCGCACACAGCAGGGTAGGCAGAGGGAACCTAGTGTTAAGACACTCCGTTCCCCACTTTCTGCCGAATTCTGGAGGCATTGCGTGTTGAGTGGCAGAACTCAACGCCGCGCTTAACCTCGACACCAGAGCGAAGAAATGGAAATATAAATTTAAATAAATATTTCATCTCCTCGAGTGGGGAACGAACCCACAACCAGTCGGTTTTGCAGTCACACCTCGTGCCGCTGCGCCACGACCGGCCTCTATATATATATAATTTATACATTCAATATTTTTTTATAATTTTGAGAAAGTGCAAGCATAACGTGGCTGCTTGCGAGGATTAAATCGGCGGCAAGGGCGCCCCTCGCAGGAGTCAAGCCTATGCTTGCGGCCGTAAACAGAGCGTTGAATTATTTAAATTTTACATTTTCTAGAAAATTATACGTCCAATTTACATGCTATAAAAGCTTATCTTCATAAAATTTTCTAAATTAGATGGTGGGATAACTTTCGTTCATAAGTTTTAATATCCATGTCAAATAAAATCGGTAAAACGTCAACTTGTAATTTTCAATTATTTTTTGCCACAAAATGTCTTATTGTGATTTATTTATAAGAATATTTATTTATTTATTAGAGACTTTTATGAAAGTAATAGAAGCCCAGATAAAGATTTTTAAAAATTTTGTCTATTTCTCAGTGAGTTTGTTCACGCTATTTTCAAAATCGGCTACATCGATTTAAATACAATATCCACTTAACATTTTCTGTTTTGTTTAAATCAATTCAAAAATAAATAATTTATATTAATATAAAATATTTACTTTTAGTATTAAAAAATTGTTATTGAACAGACAGCAACTAAAGTTTTTGATGTGTAGATATTGCCTTTAAATTGATAATATTATTAGAACATGAAAGTTATTCTGATTGTTAAATAATTGTGTTCAAGCAGGCGAAGCGTCGCTTGTACATTTTTTTTTATTTCTTACAAAAAAAGGGTTAACTTTAAATGAATTTCAATTCATTTAACATTGTTCTACTTTAATGATAACTACGAGTTGTTGTATATTGTAATTCATTTGAGCGTACGTGGGAAAGTGGAATATAGAAGAACCCAATTACTGTTGTATGAATTTATAAAACATGTATTATTTTTATTAATATTGAGAATCAACAAAAACAATATTTACAAAGTTATAAGGGGAAGACCTCGATTGACCTTTGAAAATATAGTATCAAAGATACTGGAGGAAGATCACGTAAAAACCATGAGGACCCCCCGGACATGCCCCCGAGCATGTATGAAGAGGTTGATGACATTGGACGAGGCGAAAAAGGTATGTAGAGACCGTAGCGTTTGGCGCTCCGTTCTCTCTGGCTACCCCTCTAGGGATAAAGCGTGAAGCTAAGTTTAATTTAAGTTTTATTTGAAGAAACAGTACTTGGTGTCTTGCTTTATCTAAACAGATAAAAAATTTAAATATCATCTATAATTTATGTTAAATACGACAATGTCCTTAAAAAGTATTTATTACTCGAAACTGTAACGAATAATTTATCAAAGCAATAATATAGTTAAAATATTAGCTGCCAAATTGATATTTGCTTACAAGTTATCACCGCTACGAGGTTATTGACTCCAATAACGAACTAACTACTTGAACTCTAATAGATAAGAAAATTAGGATGACACCGTATAATGAGCTCCACTATCAAACAGAATTTTTTTTTGACGCTTCATGCTATATCCCGCACAGGCAAAAATAACCTGGGAAGATCGTGTTAAGACCTAACCTGTTTCCCACTATCTGCCAAATACTGGAGGCTGCGTGTTGAGTGGCGTAACTCAACGCCGTACTTCGCCTCGACACTAGAGCGATTTTTTCTATTTCCTCCAGTTGGAATCGAAACTACAAAGAGCGCCAAACGTACTAATCCGAATACGCTATACAAAAAGTAATTCCTGTAAAGAAATTAACTAATAATAAATTGAGACCAGTCGTGGCGCAGCGGCACGAGGTGTGACTGTAAAACCGACTGGTTGTGGGTTCGATCCCCACTCGAGGAGATGAAATATTTACTTAAATTTATATTTCCATTTCTTCGCTCTGGTGTCGAGGTTAAGCGCGGCGTTGAGTTCTGCCACTCAACACGCAATGCCTCCAGAATCCGGCAGAAAGTGGGGAACGGAGCGTCTTAACACTAGGTTCCCTCTGCCTACCCTGCTGTGTGCGGGATACAGCGTGAAGGTGATTTAATATTTTTTTTTAAATTAACTAAAGGCAGGTGGTTCAAAAATGTTCAAACAGGACATACCTCGCAAGAAACCACTTCCTCTGTCTTCCAACACAAATTAGATAAGGCTACGGAATATTAATGAAAGCCGCAACTATTTAACGATCTTATCGGTCAGTCCCATCAACGTGTTGCGTTAAATTTTAATACGTTGTGTTGTTGTGTACTTAGTTTATCGTTTAAATATTTATAATGGTTTTAGAGAAAGTTACTATGTAACATAGGTGTTCAGAAAGTAGAGGGCGATGGTAAAGTGCTCTAGGACTTATAAAAAATTTAAAAATTTTAGACGTAGTTAGGACATAAATGTAAAAAAATGGCAAGGGTGAATAGCAATAAAAGTCGTACCGTCTTGTTGAGACATTCTTATCTCTAGGATATGTAGCTTATTTGTCATTTACTCTAAAATTAAAATAAACATTAAAACAACAATCAATGCTTACCAAACCAAAGCTATGAAAAAGTTATCCCATAACAAACATTAAAAAAGCACCAAGCGTCAATTCTGAATGGAGGACATAAGACAGACACAGAACATAATATTTGAATTCGTCTTTCTTGGACACTATGAATTACAAAGTGTACCAAATAATTTTCGATTTTTTGAAAATAATTAAAAATTACGCAAAAAACAGATCTGTGCTAAACTATCCTAAAATTGGTTTTAAATTTCGAATACACCTAACTCTTAAAGCACTCTTATTAGACTTGCGACAAATATTCCAATAATCGGCTGACTTTGCCGTATTCGACCGAATACCAAATAATTTAGTAACTTACTTTTTTGTACCTAATAGATAATTAAATTGCAAGCCTAATTGTATCTAATAAAAATATGTAAACAATAAAAATTTAAAAACATTTTATAGCAATTAGTCAAGTAATCTATTAAAAGAAGACTGCCATAACACGACCTTGGGTTCCCCTTCTGTAGAATGTCATATAAAACAGGGGTCACTTTAAACGCTAATTAAACGTAAGAGTCATTACAATAATAAACATTTAATAATAAATTCATCTAGGTCACGTATAACTTAGCTTAATATAGCAAAAGGAAAATTTAATTATATTATTAGAATAAAATAAATCAGCTTCACGCTGTATCCCGCACACAGCAGGGTAGGCAGAGGGAACCTAGTGTTAACACACTCCGTTCCCCACTTTTTGCCTAATTCTGGAAGGATTGCATGTTAAATGGCAGAACTCAACGCCGCGCTTTGCCTCGACACCAGAGCGAAGAAATATAAATTTAAGTAAATATTTCATCTCCTCGAGTGGGGATCGAACCCACAGCCAGTCGGTTTTACAGTCACACTTCGTGCCTCTGCCTACCCTGCTGTGTGCAGGATACACACAGCAAAAAATGAAAAAAAAAAAAATGCCGAAAAATTAAATATCTTAAGAAATCTAATTAATGGACCGAAAGTTAAGAGCGGAGTGCTTGACAATATGTTCTTGTTATTTTCAGTCTAACCTGCTATACGTGATAAGCACGAATCTAAAAAGAACATAAGGATAACACAAAACGCAACGGATTTTGCTTTGAAACTTGGTTTTTGCTTATGTCTACCAAATTATGAGTCACGTCTGAATCCTTAGCCAATGGCGTCATCGTGCGCCTGAGTTGATATTCGGCATCACTGTTTCTGACATTAATTATACAAGGACATATAAATATTTGTTTAATAAATGATTTACAACCTTCTCAGAAATTTATACTTCCATATAAGGCAATGCAAAAGTATATCGACACTTGTTAGAAACTGGAATGAGTCAATTGTATTTTAATTAACATAATAATATGTTATTTTATTTTTAACTCTTTATTTAATTATATTTACTGGAAAATAAATATTATTCATGTATCGTTTATAAAGGAATTAATTTTAAAAATAGTTTCAACTAAATTTTGGTTTGGCCTAACCTACATACTTAGAGAAGGCTTAAATTAAATTATAAAAAAAAATTAAATCAGCTTCACGCTGTATCCCGCACACAGCAGGATAGGCAGAAGGAACCTAGTGTTAAGTTCCCCACTTTCTGCCTAATTCTGGAGGCATTCCGTGTTGAGTGGCAGAACTCAACGCCGCGTTTAACCTCGACACCAGAGCGAAGAAATGGAAATATAAATTTAAGTAAATATTTCATCTCCTCGAGTGGGGATCGAACCCACAACCAGTCGGTTTTACAGTCACACCTCGTGCCGCTCCGCCACGACTCTTAAATTATTCTTAACACAAATAACGACAGCCGTGTTCATTTTTTTAATGAGCCGTACTAACGTGAACAAACAATATTTGATATTGCTTGTGCTACTCATGCAGAAAATTATTATACAGATAAATAACTTAAGCAAATTCTTCAGATCGTGATATTAACGGATTGGAATTAACTTATAGAATTAATAAAATAAATTAAATAAATTAGCTTCACGCTGTATCCCGCACACAGCAGGGTAGGCAGAGGGAACTTAGTGTTAAGACACTCCGTTCCCCACTTTCTGCCGAATTCTGGAGGCATTGCGTGTTGAGTGGCATAACTCAACGCCGCGCTTAACCTCGACACCAGAGCGAAGAAATGGAAAGATAAATTTAAGTAAATATTTCATCTCCTCCAGTGGGGATCGAACCCACAACCAGTCGGTTTTGCAGTGGTTTTGCAGTCACACCTCGTGCCGCTGCGCCACGACCGGCCTCAACTCAACTCAAGAATTATTACTAAATATAATATTTTAGAATAAAATATTTTTTATCCTATACATTTGACAAAAGAAAGCGCGGCATTGAGTTCTGTCATTCTCATTAAACGTGCAATGTCACAATTTATGGCAGACAAAACTTAATTTCCAATACAATTACATTGTAATACAAAATTTATTGCTACTACAATATTATTTATGATCCAAGTTGCGCTAAAAGTTTCAATTTAGTTATTTTGGCGTCGTTCTAATCAATTTACTATACAAATAGAAAAGAACAACCTTATATGATGTAACATAACAAGGTTAAAAAGGTCGTTGCATATCATTTTACTATGCTAACAACCCAACCCACTTCAATATCGCAAATGGTTATACTATCACTGGGTATATGGGTAAAGCAAATTTAGCACGATCTATATCATATAATAAAATTGTAACTCATTTGTCTGTCTGTGATGTTTGACAAAATCTATTATCATTGATTAATGTAATAAAACGAACTAAAACAATGATTTTAACTTTTGTCTTTTTGTCTATTTGTCTCTTTTTCTGTGCGCTTGTTCACACTTATCTCAGAAACGGTTAAACTACAAAATGCAATAAGTGCATTCTGTATTTTGGCAAACTTTAAGTTACTTTTCCTTTTTTTTTATGTTAAGTATTTAGTGTCAATTTTAATTAAAATCGATTAATTAATAAGCAAGTTAAGTTAATACTATGCTATTGAATTGAACTAAATTTTAACATTATACATTGGAATTGTCTTTAAAACGATAAAACTACAAAATATAAGGAAAAGCTTGTCGATAACTATATGTGAATCAGTGGTACTTTCTTTAAAATACGGAGAAAGCTTCATATTTTGATGATTCATTTAATGTTGAGGCCAGTGGTGGTGTAGCGGCACGAGGTGTGACTGTAAAACTCCCCACTCGAGGAGATGAAATATTTACTTAAATTTATATTTCCATTTTCTTCGCTCTGGTGTCGAGGTTAAGCGCGGCGTTGAGTTCTGCCACTCAACACGCAATGCCTCCAGAATTCAGCAGAAAGTGGGGAACGGAGTGTCTTAACACTGGGTACCCTGCCTACCCTGCTGTGATACAGCGTGAAGCTGATTTATTTTTATTCATTTAATGTTTTAATACTCTTTTGTGGATATACTATGACCTAAATATATTCTTATGTTATATATCTATCTCTATTTCCATTTTTCACGATGCAATGTGGAGCTTCGAATCTAATTTCGTTTCATGTCTTATTGTCTTCGCTTCATCTAAACTGAGTGGTGTCAGATTATGTAAAATTTTACTCCTTTCTTAGAAAATTTCATATATTGCCACATAAAATAATATAAATATATATGTATGCCAGATATTTTAAGTTAGATAATGATTTAAATTAGACGTGGTTTTTTTACTGGGTAAAGTTGTAAAAGAAGAGGTACCTTCAATTTAAAGAGACATTGATCTACAAAAACTGCAATCAAATCAAATTCCTTTACTTTTACAAAAGGAAATTTAGTAATAAGCTCATTATTACAAAATGAATTTAGTTCTGTATTCTCCGAATAACTGTTTATTTATCCTTTAACCTATTTTATTTTTTTTCCTTATGTATGGCTAATTCTCACTCATCTAATTTTATACAGGTATTTTATCATATACTTACCACCTAAATGCCTCCAAAATTCCGCAGAAAGTGGGGGACAGAGTGTCTTAACATTAGGTTCCCTCTGCCTACCCTGCTATGTGCAGGATACAGCGTCAAGCTGATTTACTTTATTTGTTGTATTTTATCATATCATCAAGAACAGATCCTAAATAGGTATGCAGTTTAATTTCACATAAACTGGGTCAGGCATAAAGTAATGTAAATTCGTGGCCAACATTGGCCTACATTGGCTTACATTTGTGCGAAGTTGCAAACAAGTGTCAAGTCTACGGTGAAAATTGTTAATAACGGTCCAGAGGATGGACTAAAAATAAATGAAAGCTGATATATTAGGCATTCTTTCTTTTAAACAATGTGTCATACATAAGCTTTTACGTTTTCTTTTATTATTAATAAAAAATATATATCTAAAAATATATATTATTTCTTAGTTATTTATAAAGGCACTCCGTTCCCCACTTTCCGCCGAGTTCTGGAAGCATCGCGTGTTGAGTGGCGGAACTCAACGCCGCGCTTTGCTTCGACACCAGAGCGAGGAAATGAAAATATAAATGTAAATAAATAAAGTGGGGAACGGAGTGTCTTAATACTAGGTTCCCTCTGTCTAACCTGCTGTGTGCGGGATACAGCATAAAGCAGTTTTTTTATTATTATTTATGATAATTTCATCTCTCTCGTACCAAAGCCTCGAGTTCCGCCACTTAACACGTAACGCCTCGAAAATTTGGCGGAAAATGGAGAACGGAGTATCTTAACACTAGGTTTCATATGCCTACAGGGTTATCCGCTCTCTCTCTAAAATAGAGAAATAAATAAAACTATTTAATTGTATTGCGTTACACAAGTTATTATATCAGCTACTTGTTTATCTGGGATCCTAAGTAAATATTTACATCTACGGCATATACATCTTACGGTTATAATATTTCATACATATTACGATTATATGGAATCATTCATTGTTTATTTTCTCTGGAGATTTATTCTGTAGATATAAAAATAATCTTTATATCTTTATCTATCTATATGATTTTTTTATAATACCATCTTCTCTTTCTCTTTTGTCACTTTTGGAAAGTGGAGTGGCTTAACACTAGATTCCCTAATTTTATTTTTCTTCTTCTTCTTGGTAAAAATGAACGAAAGGAGATATCGACACCGGATTCTAAAGTTTTCTAGATAGCAATTTACTCCCTGTCTGGCATCTTGGTATTGAGTACCTACTGAATATTAAAAGGTTCTATATTACCGTCGTTGATGATTAATCTTTTTTTTTTCATTAAAAGTCAATTCGACATTTATAAAAAAATATGTTTTATAAATTTTCGAAAATGTTATACAGTTTCATTTAAAGTGGTGCTGACACGTCCATCCTGTATATTAAGTATTTTGATTTTTAGAAGTATACCTAACTAAATATATAATATTGGTCTTGTTATAATGCACTCTGGCGGCTTATCAGCGTGACCTTGCATCTCTGTGCTTAGCATTGGCGTACTTGCATAATGTTATTTCCTACAGTTTATCATACATTTGTTTTTATAGCAAATATAGAATTATTTATTTAGTTATGACAAAAAAAAACAAATATAAAGGACATAAATACTAGATTGTAAACAGATTGGGTCAGGTTAAAAAATTAAAAAAAAAATTTTGCATAATAGGCAAAGAGTACCTTACCATAAGTCCTTATATTCTCCGTTACCTATTTTTTTAATAAACAGAGTTTGACCTACAGTACCACAAACAACAATATACTTACAGCTATTCCCCAAATTGGAATTGAATTCACTAACATCTACGAGAATCAAGAAGCTACTTATCATCGCCACGATGACATATAAAACAATTGAAAAAAATATGTATACTTAGTACTTAATCACTCCTACTTTACACCCACTTTATCAGCAACACTCGTATATGGTAGGGTAGGGTAGGGTAGGGTGGGTTTTTACGGTTACAGACAGGCGTAAACAAAGTGTCCTTCCCTTCGCTTTGTGTCGGATGTGGAGCTTAAAACCGAAAGCCCTTTTTTTTGCAACGAAAAATTATTTTCCAAAGCCTACCACATGCATATTTTACTGCGGCTCCCTTTTTTAATGAGGTGTTTCAAGGGCCGCTACTCCATAGCTTGTTCGAGTCTGGGTCTACCTGAATTACTTGAACTCTTGCCTAATATAAATAAATATAATACAAAGTTTCCAGTTTCAAATAGTATTAAAATAATATCTGTAGATTTATTAAATACTCTATACGTATATAAATTGATAAATTGAAGTGTCTGGTCTGGTCTTTGGTTTTTTGGTTGTGTGTATGTCTGTCTGTCCCGGCTAATCTCTGCAACTACTAAATTGAATCGTATGGCAAAAGTGGTACTTAATTAAAATCAGCTTCACGCTGTACCCCACACACAGCAGGGTAGGCAGAGGGAACCTAGTATTAAGTCACTCTGTTTCCCACTTCCGCCGAATTCTGGAGGCATTACGTGTTGAGTGGCAGAACTCAACGTCGCGCTTTTGATATATAGGGTACTTTTTACCCCAAAATTCCTTCAAAATATGATCTTCATGGGCAAAACCGCGAAACAGGGGTATTGCCGTGGGTGGGCCACTAATACATGAGAGTAATCGTCGCAATTCACAATGAGTAATTATATTATGATAAATATTGGTATGTCCGTAAAAGTATGTGGATGATGTAATAAGCTTATTTTATATTTAAATATGAGTTAATTTTGTGAGTCGTATCTATGCTGCATACTTCTTGAAAATTTAGTTTAATCACTTACTTATCTGTGCCTATTATTACTAAATATTCCATCCAATATACTAGTATTATCGCGTTATCAAATTTTTCTCTTCTCTTCATCTTATTTACAATGCAACGGCATTTTTCCTCTTAAGTCAATGGAAAAACGTTTTGAATGAAACTAGCAAATCCTTACAAATACGGAATAGCTTGAATGTCTTAAACATAGTTATAAAATTCTACATGTTTTCTATTTACATGCCTTAAAGATTATATAAGAAACCCGTCGTGGCGCAGGGGCACTAGCGTATATATACGCGTAAACGTGACAGGTTATGGGTTCGATTCTCATTTGAGAAAATGAAATATTTAATTTTTATTTGAGACTTGTGTAGAGGCAAAGCGCTTTTAATTTCGCCACTTAATGCGCAATGCCTTTAAAATTCGGTGGAAAGAGGGAAGCGGAGTACACTTGGCTTTTAATCGCTACATTCAGAATACAGCGTAAAGCAGAAAAATACAGAATTATACGGTACATCCTAAGTTCAACTTTGCCTCACATCCATACATAATATCATTAAAATGTGAAAACTAATATTTTATTGACTTATGGCTTATTAATTTTTATAATATTTCAGATTAACAGCAAATACAGTGAAGAGCTGGCTGAGGAGTGCTTGGAATGGATCCGAGTGATTACCGGCGAGCCCGACAACACATCTGGCGACATGGACAACTTCTATGAAGTGCTGAAAGACGGAACTGTACTTTGCAAGTGTGTATTGATGAAATTTTCTTTTTTTTACATTTATACTGTATCCTGTAGCAAGGGAGGCAGAAGGAACCTAGTTTGTATCTAGGACATTTTGTTCCCTATTTTCTGCCTATTTTTGTGGATATTGCGTGTTGAGTAGCAGTCTTCTGGTCAGAGCGTGGATTTGACAAGTACTTTATTGCTCCAAGTGGGAACCTATGAACCCACCATCACTTGTATAGTCAAAAGCTATGCCGCTTCACCACAATGGCCTCATTGAAAAACTCTTTTATCAAACATGAAATTGCATTAAAGACAGCTAAAACATACATACTTAGAAAACGTATAAAAATTTGAACGCAGCGGGACTCGAACCCGCGCCTCCTGGGAACCGACCAGGCGCTCTGACCACTAAGCCATGCGTTCTACAGGTCAGAGCGCCTGGTCGGTTCCCAGGAGGCGCGGGTTCGAGTCCCGCTGCGTTCAAATTTTTATACGTTTTCTAAGTAAGTATTTTTCTTTCCTAAGTGTGGAATAACACTTTAAAAATGTTTAAAAAAACAGCTAAAACAGTTAACTCTTTGAATATTCAATATTTTTTTGATTATTTTTTTATTATTCTCACACTAAAGCTACCAAGTAAAATTATTTTAACGTTCTAGTAAAACATTAACGTTGGAGGCTATAAAATACATAGAAATATTACAATTTACTTTCAATTTATATACTTTATGCCTTCCAACGTTCTACATTCTGGTTGGAACTAAGTAATGCCAGCAAATCACCAGATCATGGTCTGTCGTAAGCGTGACGTGACCTGAAGTTTGACGTGTTTATTTTGCAATACGAGATAACAGTGTAACAGTACGTAGCTGTCCTATTTACATAGCAAATATATGATATCAATTCGTTTCCTATTCAAATATGGCTACCAAATGTTGTTATCGAAATATAACATATATATTCACACTGTATTCCGCACGCAGCAGGTTAGAGGGAACCTAATGTTAAAACTCTTCGTTCTGCACTTTTCGCCGAATGCCAGAGGTATTACGTTGTGGAACTCAACACCGCGCTTTGCCTCGAGTCCTTAGTAAATATCTGCCTAAATCCAACATTGGTTTCTAAACTTAACTTAGCTTCTCTCTGTGTCCGAAGCATGGTGGTCGCTGGTCAGAGAGAACGCAGCGCCAAAACGCTACCGGTCTCTACATACCTCTTTCGCCTTGTCCACTGTCATCAAACTAACATACACATGCCTCGCGGGGTGTCCTGATCCTAAACATTGGTTTTAATATAATTTAAATAATTATTTCAATTCAGTATAGATGCTACAGGAATAAATTAAATCTTACAAAAATGCTTTTTTTTCTTAAATACAAAAAATAATAATTGAAAAAGTAGTAAGTATTGAATTAAAAAAAATTGAAAAATTTTGAAGCCTTTGAAGTAATTGTGATTTGAAGCTTTGCAAATGTATTCAATAATAGTCTAATGAAATTACAATAATCTTTCTATCTGACCTAGTGATAGAATTAACGAGGAAATACAATAGGTATTATTATTGTAGGCCAGTCGTAGCGCAGTGGCACCAAGTGTGACTGTAAAACCGACTGGTTGTGGGTTCGATCCCCACTCGATGAAATAAAATATTTGATATTTTTATTTCTTCTTTCTGGTGTCGAGGCAAAACGCGGCATTGAGTTTAAACCATAATATTTTCAGAATTCGGCGGAAAATGGGGAACGGAGTGTCTTAGCACTATGTCCCCTCTACCTACTCTGCTATGTGCAGGATAAACCGTGAAACTGAAATAAAATAATAAATTTACTATTATAACATTTTATAACATACATTTTTAGTATGGCACGGTAATACGATACTGTTGTTGATTGTAACCACACTCAAAAGAATGTGTGTATATTTATAAATATTTTTTCCTTTCTGATTTGGTTAGATACAGTGCGGCGTTAGGTTCCGCTACCAAACCAGCAACGCTTTTTAATGGTCGGGAAGAGGAATACTGAGTCGTTTACATTTCTATCTGAGTACCAGACACGACACGATGAGTGTTGATAGATAGATATTTTTGTTTTTTCGCTTGATACTGTATAACTGTATCAAGTTTATAGCAGGGTAGTTAGCCTCTATCTACCGAAAATGGCACTTTCAAGACATCACGTATTGTTTGGTTCAACACCGCGTTTTGTCTTGCTATAACACGGAAAAGAAAATTACAATAAATTGTCTCTAAGAATAAATCTACTATGTATATTGGAAGATTTTCTTATTCAACAATTTCGATACTTCAATATTTTAGTACACTTTTTTTAACAAGGTGTTTCAAGGGGTTCTTATGTGGTATAAAGATATGCTGGTATATCAATATTTTTTTTCTGGATAGTCATTAATTACCTTAATTCGCAGTAATAGAAATATAACATTAAATTATAAAATGTTAGCATGACTATATATTAAAAATAAACTAAGTTATGTCGTGGGGCAGGGGCACAAAGTGTGACTGCAAACACGACTGGTCGTGTCGTCGATCCCCACTCGAAAAAATAAAATATTTATTTAAATTAATATTTTTATTTCTTAGATCCAAGCAAAGCGCAGCGTTGAGTTCCGTCACTCAACACGCAATGCCACCAAAATTCAGCGGAAAGTGGGGAATGGAGTATCTTAACACTAAGTTCCCTTTGCCTACCCTGCTGTGTGCGGGATACAGCGTGAAGCTGATGACTATATTGATAAATATATATTTAAATCATTCTCGCGATTCGCACAATGAGTGATTATGCTATGACAAATGTTGGTATGCCCACAAATGTATTTCGATGATGTAAGGCGCGTGTTTTGGATGGCTCAGTTGGTAGTGAATAAATGAATAAGGAACCTTGTTAAATTCTGGTTAATATGACGTATTGTTTCGTTATAATTATTACTAGTTCGTACTAAGAATTTAAATTAATATTTTTAAATTCCCTACATAGCTGCTTTAATGTTTTTAGGGTCCCGTACCACAAAAGAAAAAAAGGAATTCTTATATGATCACTTTGTTGTCCGTGGTTCGTCTGTCAAGAGCATTGAGCATCTTGAGATCGTGTGAATATATTAATGTGAAATTAATATCAAACATTCAGTTATGAAAAAAGTGAATACTTATATATATATCATAGAAAAAAATATTACAAACTTATTAGTGTAGTTCATTTCATGCAAAATGAGTGCATGCGTCCGCAAACTTAAGTTTGTTAACTTTTATAAATTTTACTTGTCGTTGTCATAATATTTTGAAATTGGTACGGTACCGTCGGTATGCGTAAGTCTGAATTCTCATTCAAAACCCGGTCAGGGTTTATTTTCTTTTTTAGGTCTTATAATATTTTTATTTAACTCTATAGAAATAGATTTTATATTGAAATTTTATTAATCTCAATTATTGAGGTTAATTAAGTTATAGATCGTATATTTTCACCAAAACGAATGACGCTTGCGAGCGAGAAACCGAAACTAAAAAAAAGAAAAAGCTGTTTAAATAAATGAAACGTATCACATGTGTAACTTAAGTCTAACATTTGTAGAAATTTATTAAATTATTTTGTAATTTAATTCTAATAAGGTATTTTTTCTACAATTTCAGACTAGCAAATACCTTGAAGCCTGGTATTGTGAAGAAGATCAACGAGTCCAAAATGGCGTTTAAATGTATGGAAAACATAAACGCTTTCTTAGAAGCGGCCAAGCAGTTCGGTGTGCCCGCGCAGGAAACTTTCCAAACTGTCGACTTGTGGGAGCGACAGAACTTGAACTCTGTTGTCATATGTCTACAGTCTTTGGGTAGAAAGGTGAGAACTGATTGTCTGTTATTTTAACTTATACTTTTTTTTTAATTAAGCAGCAGCGTAGGCAGAGAGGACCTAGTGTTAAGTTCCCCATTTGAGCCAAATTCTGGAACCTTTGTGTGTTGAGTGGCGGAACTCAACGCCGCGCTTTGCCTTAACGCCAAAGCGAAGAAATTAAAATATTTAATATTTCATTATCTCGAACCCACAAACTGTCGCGTTTATATATCAGTAAACAAATTTCATAACAGGCTAAGCATACGAATATTGAAATAGTCTATTCTCCTGTTTACGTCTCATCTTTCTTGAAAACAGAGCCATGCAAAATATTAGTTATTGCGAATTATTCCGAATCATTCCTAAATATTCGTATTTACTTCACTTTATTTACAAACTTGCATTACTATTAAAATATGATGGACTCAGATCCATATATAGATATACAAAAACAAATCGACATTTCGAAAATAAGAAAAAAAATCTTATTTCAATATAAAAAATATATTTTTGAACAAGTCAACATCAAATTAATCCGAAACATTCTAACATAACTTTCATTAATTTTCCAGGCGGGCAACTACGGCAAACCTTCGATAGGACCAAAAGAAGCTGAGAAGAACGTGAGAAACTTCACTGAAGAACAACTCAGAGCTGGTCAGGGGGTCATTTCTCTTCAATATGGCTCCAATAAAGGTGCCACACAAAGTGGAATAAACTTTGGCAACACAAGACATATGTAAAGCTTTACTAATACTTGTCTCTTTCTAATACACTAGATTAATGGTACAGAGAAATGGACAGAAATTTATGCTTAAAGTTCAAAATTTATGTAACGTTTTGTGAAATATAGTCGCATTTAAATTACAATGATGCCATAATATTAATTAAATATTTAAAATATATTACAATCATTAAGAGCACAATGTATGAAAACATACAATTATAAAAGAAATTAAGAAAAAAAACAAAAACATTCCATGCGCGACTTTGTTCTACAAAATGTATAGAAATAATTAATTATTAAAAGACCTTTAACGAAAGTCATTCCGTAGTTATTTATATGTATTGTACTTATAAAGTCGAATTTTATTATACTTAAAAACTTCTAGATTCTCTAGATTTTTCCGTGAATCTCCATTTTTACAACAATCTTAATTGTTCAAAGTAGTTTAGTTTACAATTAATTCCAATATACGGAATTTATTTTTATATTATTCAAATCTCTTTTGTAGGTATTTTAACTTACATTGCATATTCGTTGAATAATTGAGACTCGATTAATGAAATATGTACAATCGATTTTTAATAATCTCATAAAATCGATTAAAATATTCTAATAATAAAATCGATACAAAATCTAAAACCAACAATCGAGTGAATGTTGTTTGTAATTTTATCATAAAATTCATCCTTTTTATAAATTATACAGTTTTTTTTCGTGCCAACATTCGATGGAGACTTAAATCACTTAAAAATAACATTTCTTTAATTATATTTAGAATTTCAATGTGCCTTCCCACCCCATAGGGGATATTTTCTTCGAAGGTGACTAACAAGTTTGTATTAAATCAAGGATTTCTTGATTATTATTTATTAAAATTTAACTATTCATTCCATATATTTATCGTATAAAAATACATTTATTCTTATAGTTATTATATTATTATTATTGATGATGAGTAATTTACGTAAGTTTTGTGTAAGTTTCATAGCACATTGAAACTTTGTGGAAGTACGTAGAAATAAATAAGTAATGTAAAATATTTGTGTTTTCTTTAGTACCAGTTTTTACTTTATGCTTACAAAAAAATTTTGGACGTTTTTTACTAAAAGAAAAGGTCATAATAAAATTTATTGAGTAAAGTTACAATTATATTGAGCAATGTTACAATTATATTTATTGCACTTATTTAAAGACCATTTAATAGATATAAGATCAAAACATCAGCTTCACGCTGTATCCCGCACACAGCAGGGTAGACAGAGGGAACCTAGTGCTAAGATACTCCGTTCCCCACTTTCCGTCGAGTTCTGGAGGCATTGCGTGTTGAGTGGCGGAATTCAACGTCGCGCTTTGCCTCGACACCAGAGCGAAGAAATGAAAATATAAATGTAAATAAATATTTCATCTCCTCGAGTGTGGATCGAACCCACAACCAGAATCGAATTTACAGTCACACTTTATGCCACCGCTCACGACTGGCCTCTAATAATGTATATAAGAATATAATAATAATCTTTTTTTACCTATTTGACTAAAAAATAGTAGAATGATACCTAATAACAACTTAATCATCAATTGTGAGTTCGTGAGCGGCGTTGAGTTCTGCTACTCAACACCCAATGCCTCCAGAATTCGGCAGAAAGTGGGGAACGGAGTGTCTTAACACTAGGTTCCCTCTGCCTACCCTGCTGTGTGCGGGATACAGCGTGCAGCTGATAATGGTGATGTTTAAAAGATTAGTAGTATTTGTTCTACAAACAATCATCATCTAAGTGGGAATCCTTATGCATTCATCCATTCTATTTATATAAAAGTATTATGTTGTAATTCTAGGGATGCGTGATCGGCTTATACTAGCTGTAATCAGTGACGGACTAAGTCTAAAACGGGCCCTAAACAACATTACAATTGAGTGCCCTTCAGTCGTGACACGTACTTTGGGTTTGGTAGTTCTGTTTTAAATTATATAGTTTGTTTTATTTAATTATCGGACTCTAAGAAAAAATAATAAATGTGTACAAATAATTTAATAAACATAATTCATTAAAACAAACAAACAAATATAATTTAATAAAATAAATAAACATAATTTAATAAAATAAATAAACATAATTTAATAAAATAAATATACATATTTTTTAAAAACAAACAAAAATACTTAAAGAAATATACCTAGATTTATAAGTTACTAGTGGGCGCGCGCGGCTTAGCCCGCTTATTAGGAGTGAATTCTAAAAAAACACAAAACACGTGTTCAATAAAATATTTTTAACAGTCTGAATTTAATTTTTTATAAAAATCGGTGGCAATTTAAAGATTTTTCCATATAAACTTTCAACCTCTTATTTGAACCCGTAGGGGGTGAATTCTTAAAAACCACGAAACACGTGCTTAATGAAATATTTTTAAGAGTCTGAATTTCAAATTTTATAAAAATCGGTACTGATTAATTTTTTTTTCCATACAAACTTTCAATCCCTATTTCATCCCTTTAGGGTTAAAATTTTTCAAATTCCCTTCTTAGTGGATGTCCAGAATATGAAAATAAACATCTGTCCAAATTTCACGTTTCTACCATCAGCGGTTACGGCTCTGCGTGCGTCTTACCTCAGTCAGTCAGCACAAGTCCTTTTATATATATAGACTAGAGGGCGCGCGCGGCTTCGCCCGCTCATTAGGAGTGAATTCTAAAAAAGCCACGAAACACGTGTTCAATAAAATCTTTTTAACAGTCTGAATTTAAATTTTTATGAAAATCGGTGGCAATTTAAAGATTTTTCCATATAAACTTTCAACCCCTTATTTGAACCCTTAGGGGGTGAATTCTTAAAAACCATGAAACACGTGTTCAATGAAATATTTTTAAGAGTCTGAATTTCAAATTTTATAAAAATCGGTGCAGATTAAAATGTTTTTTATACAAACTTTCAACCCCTATTTCATCCCTTTAGGGTTAAAATTTTTGAAATTCCCTTCTTAGTGGATGTCCAGAATATGAAAATAAACATCTGCCCAAATTTCACGTTTCTACCATCAACGGTTACGGCTCTGCGTGCGTCTTACCTCAGTCAGTCAGCACAAGTCCTTTTATATATATAGATAGATATTGGCTTTTTTCCTCACTTTTATTGAACTTGTCAAAAAGTTTGTCGTAATTAATAGAGTTATTTAATAAGTCTCTTTTTAATCGAATCTCGTAAAAAAGGGGATTATTAATTCGATTTTTTTTTATGTTTGTTACCTCAGAACTTTTGACTTGGTGAACCGATTTTGATGTTTTTTTTATTTGAAAGCTAGTGCTTCCCGTGTGGTCTCATTTTTTTGGTCTATTTCTGACAATAGTATCTATGAGAAAATTACATAAGTCGTAAATTTGCATTAGATATGTGCGCGATAAATGAATGAATAACTCCATATCACGGTAACCGATACCGATGATTCTTTTTTATTTGAAAGGATACACTTCAAGGATAGTTTGGTGAAAGTTTGGGTAGGTTTTGACTATAGGATCCGGTTGAAATTGAACAAGTTGGTTTTTTTTTTGGTAAAAAATGTTATATAAATATCGATAACAGTTACAATGGAAAACTTTGGCCGAATTTGGAAGGCATTGCGTTTGAGTCGCGACTTCAACGCCGCGCCTTTCTACACAAGGGCGAAGACAAGAAAATATAAATTTAAATAAATATTAAATTTTCTCGAGTGAGAATTGAATCCACAACCTGTTGCGTTTTCACACTTGTGCCCCTGCGCCAGTATTACATATTAATTTAACTTAATATTCCTCAGTGAAGACCACAGTAACCACTTAAAATCAAAGAAAATATGATATTGCCAGTATAATAAAAGGGAATTGGCAGAATTGATATTAGTACTTACGGTAATGAGAATCGATTGTAAAATGATTATCAATAAGTAGATAGATAATGAAACACGTTTATTTAAACTTAATTTATTTTATGTTGTGCAGTAAAATAAATGTAACTAAATATCATTTTACCTAAAATATCATGCAAAAGATAATGATAAATCTAAATTTTACTTACTTCAATGGCTGTTAAATAATAAACTTATTTTGTAATATATTTCAGAGTAATAAGTATGTAATAATTGATTAATCGATTGCTTAAATACTCCTAGTAAGTAAAATTGCAATATCGCTTATCTATAACTGTTTTTAATAATATTCTGTCGTCGCGGCGCAGAGACACAAGTGCACAGAACACATATACTCAAAGGGCACAAGTGTCAGCGTGCGACTGTGACAGCAACGAATGTAGATTCCAATTCGCTTGAACGAAATGTTTAATATTGTCATTTGATCGCTCTGGTAACATACAACAACACAACATACGAATTAGGCAGAAAGTGGAGAACGTAGTGTCTTAACACAATGTTCACAGGTTCTCTTTACGTACCATGATATATGTGGGATATACCATGAAGATGAATAATGATCATCTACAAATAATATCCAAATTGATTATTTTCATACTATTCTACTAATATGTATAAGGCGGTCGGACTCGCGCTCAAAGACTTCCGTACCATTATCTAAAAAAACGGCAAAAAATCGCGTTTATTGTATGGTTTTCAAATATTTATTTTATTTTGTTTTTTAAGTACTTGTTGTTATAGCGACAACACAAATATATAACCAGTGAAAATTTCAACTGTCTTGGTATTGTAGGTGAACTGTAGTTCATGAGATACAGCTTGGTAACAGACCGATAGCATGGTCTTAATTAGGGTTAAGTTGAAGATCAAATTCTGAGGGGTGCGATTGTATAAAACAGCAGAGGAGTTCTGGTTTTTTTAGAAGTAAAGGCTTCTGAAGAAATATGATGCAGATATAGGAGTATATGTAAGATGAATACTCTGGAAATGCGATCTCTTTGTAAATTCTATACACGGAGTCAGTTTAGCTGACCAAATCCACAATGAAGAGATACACACAGTGGCAGGCACTAGTGAGGATAAAAATGAGAATGAAGAAGTATATGCTCAGGTAATATTGGCACGTCGAGCATATAAGTGATGAAAGAATGGCAAAAAATATTTATGAAGAAAAACTACTATAGTTTGCAATAATTCAATTTTACTACAAATTAAATTAATTAATGTATTAATATTAATTACTCATATATTAAAATATATTAAATTTTTAGGGTTCCGTACTTTTTAAAATAAAAAGGAACCCTTATAAGATCAGTCGTCTGTCTATCTGTGTATCTGTCGAGGTGATGTCTATCTTATCTCAGAAATTAAAATTAATAGGGTACTTCCCGTTGAGATAGAATGAATGAAATTTGACAGCTAGCATCTACAGGTATTACTAGTTCAGGAAAAAAAAAAACATTTGTGGTAAATCTTTATAATAATAGCATTTAAACGGGGGCCAAATTTTTTATTAAATCCATCAGTTTAAATGATGTATCAGGTAAAAGTGCTCTGGCTAAGTTAAGTCTGAATTTCAGTAAAAGCTCGAGACCTCCATTACTTGTCCAGAACTCTCGGTGGGCGAGCCCGACACGCGCTTGTTTTTTTTATTCAGACCAATATCCAGAGTCAGGAAGACACTACATGTATTTTTTTAAAGAGAAGAAATAACTTTGAGGCCAGTCGTGGTGTAGGGGCATGAAGTGTGACTGTAAAATCGACTGGTTGTGGGTTCGATCCCCACTCGAGGAGATGAAATATTTACTTAAATTTATATTACCATTTCTTCGCTCTGGTGTCGAGGCTAAGCGCGGCGTTGAGTTCTGCCACTCAACACGCAATGCCTCCAGAATTCGGCAGAAAGTGGGGAACGGAGTGTGTTAACACTAGGTTCCCTCTGCCTACCCTGTGTGCGGGATACAGCGTGAAGCTGATTTTTTTTAAAGAAATACCTACTATTTTATTGCGTAGTAATTAAATTATCCGTCACGCATTCAACATTACCCCCTAAGTCTTATTATCAAAGTTCACAAGATAACCTTAAAAAAACATAATTTGCGTTAATCACTTATTTGGGTCGTGCTAAATTGATGCGAATAATTTTAAGAAATAACTTAAGTGATATCTCCATTTAGGAAACAATTTTATGCCAAACATTTAGGTACAGTATTAAATTACTATATACTTTTATTATCAAAGAATAATAAAATTTAAATTTTAAATATAAATGAATACAAAAAAAAACGATTAATAAGTAATAATAAATATTAAAGTATATTTATATTGATTTGTTTCATACATTTTTAGTCCCATTTCTAATTAGTTTTTTTGCTCATTGCCTCCAAAATTCGACATTAATAAATTAAAGTAAATATCGATTAAAACTTACTAACATTTAGAAAATGTATAAAAAATTGAACATAGCCGGATATTCAAATTAAACTTTTATACGTTTGCTAAATCTTCAATATGGAACTTTAAATATGTGAAAACTAGAGAAATCTCACTATATTTTAATGAGTTAAACTAATATTTTTTTCGCTTTAGTTTTATTTATAAATAGAAAAGTATTTAAATAAGTGGACATAATAAATTAATATGTATATATATTAAAGTGATTGAAGAATTAGTGACGATGATTAAAGTTATAAATTTAATATGTATTTTCATCAGTTTACTCAGATTACCTATAAGAAGCATAACGCTAAAGAACGAAAATTTTCACATTCGTGACGTTTAATCAAAAATTAAAAAATCAATGTCAAATGTCATATGGTTCACATTTGACGTAAAATGTCGTACCCAAATAGAAACCGTAGAAAACATACGAAACGCGGAAAAACGCGTAAATTAGAATACATTTATGATGTAGTATGAAATTATTTTTGTAATGCCGCAAGCACTGGGACCGTATTCAAATGGATGGGCGATAGACACTGCTGCGCCCGTTGACCTCAACAATCCTGATAAAGACGTAAGTGAGGCCCCCTGCGAACTTGTTTGTCTTGATAAGAGTGTCCTGAGTGACCCCTCACATTGTTTACCTCTAATGAACTCTTAATTATTCCTTTATCGATGTTCCTGCAAGAATTATTAATATGACATCAGCATTTAATATTTTCTGGTAAGTAAACAAGGTTTAATTAGTTGATTACTTGTTTATATAATTATATGGTATTTTACGCGACAAATGGCAAGTTCTCTTCAGGGTCAGGTAAAGATAATATTTTTTTCGACATAATGTTTTAGTCTCATTATATTTTGTATCATTTACCTTGTACAATATAATTCATTTTTTATTTATTTTAGATATTTTTAAGTAAAAAACATTAAATCAATTTAAAAATGATTTTAGTTTTATATATTAATAAGTGCTTATCAAGTAAAGTAAATAATCTGTTTTAAAGTAAATTAAGAAGAATAAAGAAATGTTATATGATACATGACAGGGATTTATCAGAAGACAAATACAGAAAAAACACTAGGAGTGGCAAGCATTAAGAAAAAAATTAAATAATATCTTGTATGTTATTTATTTAAATTTAAGAACAAAGTAAAACTAATAGTGCAGGTTTTGGTAGGTGCCATGACACCAGAATAAAAGAATCAATGTTCAGATTGGTTTCATAAATTTTAGCATTAGATACACATATTTTTTATGCAAGCATAGTTTTGTGCCAAACAGCACCTAAAATTTACAAGAATACAAAAAGTATAATAGTACTATCTCTTGTATATAGAGAAAATTGAGAACCAAACACATTGGAAAAACCCAATTTTGGGCACTATTGGGAAAAGCAACTAGCATTAAGCTACTTTTCTGTGCTTTCTGTCCAATTTATTTCATTTGTTGAGTGGTGAAACTCATGATCGTATTTTGTCTAATCACACATAATAAAAACTTAAAAATATATTTTAAAGTGTTATTCCTCACTTATTTGGCAAGAGTTTGACTAAAATATTGAGATAATTTATTTCCCTAATTGGGATTTGAACTCACAACCATAGCGTTTACACTCAGATGCTGTCCCCATGTGTCACAATGGCCTCAGTTTATAGAAAATGATTTTAAAAAAAATCCAAATAAACATACACAAAAATACTTTTAAATAATAAAAAATGAACAATATGAATAACATATTTTTATGGGCTTATTACAATTAATCTCCGACTATAATATTAGGGCAATTTTTCTCTGTCACTAAAAATATATTGTGTTACGATAATAAAAATGAATAATTATTTCTACAAACATATCCTGGTTGGTCTGATAAGCAAACGCCTTATAACTATACCCCCTAGTTAGCATGACACAGATAGCCGCTATCGTAGGGTCAGGTTGACCTTAGCACTCACTGTCGTCTACGGCCGATAACATCGCCTATAAATTACCTCACAGAATTGCTTTACAGCGTTCATTCTTTGTCAGTGTTTCGATCTAAGCGGACGTATTTCACATCTGTATTCTCTTGCGAAGTGCTGTTATACAAATTTTAAGTTTTACACTATCCCTGATGGCTAAATTTGTGAATTATAGTGACTTTTTATCTCCTTATTAGTGTGTTTTCGATTTTAAACACGTTGGACTTTAATATCTTCGGGAATACGAGGATATTTGTTACTTTAAAATTCTATCTGGCGACTGCCTATATGCATTACTCTTCGAACGATCTGTACCAAAAAATGACAATTACTTCAATGTACCGAATCAACCCTATCTATTATTCGGATTATTCGGATACAATTTAGGATACCTCAAGCTTATACAGCTTGAACTTATTTTGTGCCATTGGCTTTACAATTTTGAATATTACAAATTCGGAGTGTATCCTAAGGACATCACCTGACGCTATACATTTGGAAATTAAAAAGCAGGCAATAAATTTAAGAAAATGGATATTGTGGCAAATGTAAGCTTATTTTTCATATATATTCATCTAATATTCTCTTCAAATTTTATTGTAACAACAAAAAAAAATCATTTTATCATAACATAAGTTAAGTTATACAGTACCTACTCGTGTGAGACAGGTCACGAGTGTATCTTTATTTAACTACAAAGAAAAGTCCATGAGTTAGGTGTTTCGTATCACTATGAATAATGAGGATCAGATGTCAATGACTGTGATTTAATAAGTATGCGCAAAAACGCGATACGGTATCACCATATATGTTCATGTGAGGTCATATATTATTAGCGAAGTCAAGAGTATGTAAACAATTACTGAAGTACTAATGGAAGATTGATGTATTTACAGTACCACCCAGTCTTCAAGGCGTTCCTGGCTGGATCATTTTCCGGCACCTTCAGCACAATCCTCTTTCAACCTTTGGATTTAGTGAAAACAAGACTCCAGAATCCTGGTCAGCATGTTGTTGCAGCGACTGTCAAGTAAGTGTTATCTGGTGATTGCCGAAATTAGGAAACACACTCGTATCGTTGAAATTATGTATATTTGATTGTCAATAAGAAACATAGACATTGGACTCCACTATTTGTTGTTTATCGGGACCCCATTTTTGGATGTCACTTGTGAATGATAATTGTTGCAAGTTCTATATATTAAATTTAACTTAATTATTTTATTAAATGTAATACAACCTCGAATTATAAATATACATACATATATATATTTTTGTAGAACTGCGACTTAGATTTCCTAGCAATTAATGATAATGGAGATTATTTATTATTTATTATACAGATTAACATAAAAAAAACCTTGAAAAGGATAAATAAATTCATATTCACTTTTTCCTTTTAGCGGCCGAATCCAACCCGGCATGATATCGATCTTCATGAATATAGTACGCCAGGAGCATATCGTCGGATTATGGCGGGGAATGGTGCCTTCCGTTGCCAGATGTGTACCGGGCGTTGGTTTATATTTCTCATCGCTCCATTGGTTGAAGTCCAAGATGGGCAAGACGAGGCAGGATCTGGGGGCAATGGAGGCAGTCACTTTGGGCGTAGTCGCTAGGACCATGAGTGGTGTTGCCCTGATACCTATTACGGTTATCAAGACTAGGTAAGTTTCATAAGTTCAGGACATACAGTACGATCGGCAAGTAGTGGTCGCACTGAAGTTAGGTTTTTGAAGTTTTGGCCATTGTTCACTCGGAAAGAAAATAATTAAAATTAATAAAAATTGTAGAAACAAATCTGCGCATCCATCCACAGCTAATTTACTGTACCATTATATAATATTTGTTATATTGTTTATTACACGAATTTGCGGAATTTTTGGTCAATTACCAGATAAAAATGAGCTACTTTTGTAACATTGGCATTTTAATAACATTATTTTCAAATGATTCAATTTTATAATTTAAAAAAAGCTGTTTTATTTATATTAATCATAATTTTTAGATACGAATCAGGTGTATACAAATATACCAGCCTTAGTGGTGCTCTAAAAGCTATATACAAAGCGGAAGGAATTAGAGGATTGTCTTGTGGCTTAGGACCGACGCTGGCAAGGGATGCGCCATTTTCTGGCTTATATCTTATGTTCTACACTCAAACGAAACAAGCTATACCTAAAGGTAAAATTAAATGCATATATATTTTTTATTTACTACTAGGTTCCTAATAACTTCCCTTGGGTACATAATTTTTTTTGGGACTTAATTTTTTACTATTTTATTATAGCATACATGATTATAGTTATAGAAAATATGCCTAGCTATATAATATTATTTCAATTATCTATGGATATAATTATGAATGTTTTTTCTATCATACTGAAACTAATACAAATAATAAATAGAATTAAGTAAATTAAAACAAAAATTTCGTTCGTTTTACCAACTTTATTAAAAAAAAAACAGCTTCACGCTGTATCCCGCACACAGCAGAGTAGGCAGAGGGAAAGACACTCCTTTCCCCACTTTATGACGAATTCTGGAGGCATTGCGTGTTAAATGGCAGAACTCAACGCCGCGCTTTGCCTCGGCACCAGAGCGAAGAAATGAAAATATAAATTTAAGTAAATATATCATCTCCTCGAGTCGGGATCAAACCCACAACCAGTCAATTTTACAGTCACACTTTGTGCCGCTGCGCCACGGTCAACTTTATTGTCCATAAATAAATGAAATAAATTTTTTACAGAATATCTACAGTCTCAAGCGACGGCCAGCGTATTACACTTCTCGTGCGGCGTAGTGGCGGGCATCGCTGCGTCTCTAGTAACCAACCCAGCTGACGTGTTGAAGACCAAAATGCAGTTGTATCCCGACAAGTTCCCGAATGCGTTCAGTGCAGCTATGTATGTGCACCAGGTAAATGAGATTTATTATTATTTATTTAAATTAACATAAACATCCATACACATGCACGCACACACGCACGCCCACACGCACGCCCACACGCACACATCTATTTACACACACACATACAGATGAAAATCTATACATATAATAAAACTGTAACTTATCGCCGTCTGTACATTAAAGTTATATGTGAAAATCAATTATTGGGCACATTTATTAATATAATAAAACCCAAAACAATGATTCTTATTTTTTTTGTATGTTCGTTACATACATTTACAATGCAAGTTGTGAAGTTAGTAAAATTTTCTCAAATTATTATAATATATCACTTTAATATTTCTTGTGTTAAAAAACGGTATTATTCCCATCCATTACTAAAAATACAGTTAAAGTAAAGTTTAATTTTTTTTTCTCTCACATTATACCTCAATCACTCCTAAAGAGGAAAAACCAGTTCCTACGTTATCCATTCTTACATAAAAGATTCAACAGTTTCAATCATAAATTATCAATATATAATATTTATTAAACAAATTAGAAATAATATTATTCTGATTATATTTCTCTGATCTTGTAAATTTATCAAATTACAAAATATCTTCAAATAAACATTTCAAGTTATCTTTGTTTATAAGTAACATATCAGAATTTTAATATTTATATTATTTAAAAACAATATTAAAATTTATATAATCCTCGTAAAAATATTGAAGCATACTATACCCCTAAGTATGCCATAGACTATATAAATTTTTACATTGGTCATGTTTTCATTAAATTTAAATCATTAAATACTTTTTTTTTAATAAAAAAAAAACACTTTTTAACTTCGTACGAAAACATAGTCTGGTTATCTGTATGTCTGTGGCATTGTAACTCCCAAACGGCTATGGTGATATTTAGATTTTTTTAAAGTATGTTTATTTGATGTTCAGCCGTTTTAAAATAATCATCTCTTCTCTAGTTTTATATTTACTTTTTATAATTTTTCTATCAAAGATTTTCAATTTAATTTGTTTAAATTATAAAAAACAAGAATAGTGTATGAAAATCTTTCACAATAGAAAACAATATTGTGAAAAAACACAAAAACACGCAATTTTGTGCTAAGTTAACACGCAATTATGGAAGCAAATTATGTAGAGAAGAATATTACGTCACTAAATCTATCGGGTGCAAACTGATCTATCAAGTGACGTAAATCAACAAGTGTACCTCGAGAACTTGTTAGAGAAAACAAATCAAATACAATGGGAAAATATAGAGAATGTAGAATCATTCTATATAAAAATAGAAAAGGCTATTAAAGAAAGTCTAGCGTGTTTAACCTTAATTAAGGCACGTAAAACCATAATATCGGAAGAAACTAAGCAACAACTTAAAAAACGTATAGCACTCCAATTAAAACCATC
>JAATLQ010028587.1:40107-60684 GCA_013421005.1 Heliconius erato x Heliconius himera | reverse complement strand
TTGGTCTTGTATAATGTACTCTGGCGGCTTATCAGCGTGACCTTGCATCTCTGTGCTTAGCATTGGCGTACTTGCATAATGTTATTTCCTACAGTTTATCATACATTTGTTTTTATAGCAAATACAGAATTATTTATTTAGTTATGAAAAAAAAACAAAAAATAAAGGACAGAAATACTAGGTTGTAAACAGATTGGGTCAGGTTAAAAAATTAAAAAAATATATTTTGCATAATAGGCAAAAAGTACCTTACCATAAGTCCTTATACTCTCCATTATCCATTTTTTTTAATAAACAGAGTTTGACCTACAGTACCACAAACAACAATATACTTACAGCTATTCCCTAAATTGAAATTGAACTCACTAACATCTACGAGAATCAAGAAGCTACTTATCGTCACCACGATGACGTATAAAACAATTGAAAAAAAAATGTATACTTAGTACTTAATCACTCCTACTTTACACCCACTTTATCAGCAACACTCGTATAGGGTAGGGTAGGGTAGGGTAGGGTGGGTTTTACGGTTACAGACAGGCATAAACAAAGTGTCCTTCCCTTCGCTTTGTGTCGGATGTGGAGCTTAAAACCGAAAGCCCTTTTTTTTGCAACGCAAAATTATTTTCCAAAGCCTACCACGTGAATATTTTACTGCGGCTCCCTTTTTTAATGAGGTGTTTCAAGGACCGCTACTCCATAGCTTGCTCGAGTCTGGGTCTACCTGAATTACTTGAACTCTTGCCTAATATAAATAAATATAATACAAAGTTTCCAGTTTCAAATAGTATTTAAAATAATATCTGTAGATTTACTAAATACTCTATACGTATATAAATTGATAAATTGAAATGTCTGTCTTTGGATTTTTTTTAATAATTGTGTTTTTCAAGTGCATGTAACTTGCACACTGACGTGCTACCTGATGCTGAAACACAAAAATTTACAAATTTTTAGCTGTTTGTATGTCTGTCTGTCCGGGCTAATCTCTGCAACTACTGAATTGAATCGTATGGCAACATATAGTGGTACTTAAATAAAATCAGCTTCACACTGTACCCCGCACACAGCAGGGTAAGCAGAGGGAACCTAGTATTAAGTCACTCTGTTACCCACTTTCTGCCGAATTCTGGAGGCATTACGTGTTGAGTGGCAGAACTCAACGCCGCGCTTTTGATATATAGGGTACTTTTTACCCCAAAATTCCTTCAAAATAGCCGTGGGTGGGCCACTAGTACATGAGAGTAATCGTCGCAATTCACAATGAGTAATTATGTTATGATAAATATTGGTATGTCCGTAAAAGTATTTGGATGATGTAATAAGCTTATTTTATATTTAAATATGAGTTAATTTTGCGAGTCTTATCTATACTTCTTGGAAATTTAGTTTATTTTAACTTGCTTATCAGAGAGAACCTGTGTTAAGACACTCCGTTCCACACTTTCTGCCGAATTCTGGAGGCATTGCGTGTTTAGTGGCAGAATTCAACGCCGTGCTTTGCCTCGACACCAGAGCCAAGAAATGGAAATATAAATTTAAGTAATTTTTTCATCTTCTCAAGTGGGGATCGAACCCACAACCAGTCTGGCCTCTGTGATTATTATTACTAAATATTCTATCCAATACAATAGTATTATGGCGTTAGCAAATTTTTCCTCTTATTTACAATTCAACGGCATTTTTTCCTTTAAGTTAATGGAAAAAACGTTTTGAATGAAACTAACAAATCCTTACAAATACGGAATAGCTTGAATGTCTTAAACATAGTTATAAAATTCTACATGTTTTCTCTATTTATATGCCTTAAAGATTATATAAGAAATCAGTCGTGGGGCAGGGGCACAAGCGTAATAGTAACTGTAAATGCGATAGGTTATGGGTTCGATTCCCACTTGAGAAAATGAAATATTTAACATTTTCATTTCTTCGCTCTGGTGTAGAGGCAAAGCGCGTTTAATTTCGCCACTTAAAGCCCAATGCCTTCAGAATTCGGCGGAAAGGGGGCAGCGGAGTATCTTAACACTTGGCTCTTAACCGCTACATTCATAATACAACAGTAAAGCTGAAAAAAACAGGATTATACGGTACATCCTAAGTTCAACTTTGCCTCACATCCATACATAATATAATTAAAATGTGAAAACGAATATTTTATTGACTTATGGCTTATTAATCTTTATAATATTTCAGATTAACAGCAAATACAGTGAAGAGCTGGCTGAAGAGTGCTTGGAATGGATCCGAGTGATTACCGGCGAGCCCGACAACACATCGGGCGACATGGACAACTTCTATGAAGTGCTGAAAGACGGAACTGTACTTTGCAAGTATGTATTGATGAAATTTTTTTTTTTACATTTATACTGTATCCCGATATAGCTAGGGAGGCAGAAGGAACCTAGTTTGTGTCTAAGACATTTCGTTCTCTATTTTCTGCCTATTTTTGGGGTATTGCGTGTTTAGTAGCAGAGTCTTCTGGTCAGATCGTGGATTTGACAAGTACTTTATTCCTCCAAGTAGGATCCCATGAACCCACAACCGTCACTTATACAGTCAAAAGCTATGCCGCTTCACCACAATGGCCTCATTGAAAAACTCTTTAATTAAACATGAAATTGCATTAAAAGACAGCTAAAATAGTTAACTCTTTGAATATTTAATATTTTTTTGATTATTTTTCTATTATTCTCACACCAAAACACTAGTAAGCTAGTAAAATTATCTCAACGTTCTAGTAAAACATTAACGTTCTAGGCTATAAAATACATACAAATATTACAATTTACTTTCAATTTATATACTTTATGCCTTCCAACGTTCTACATTCTGGTTGGAACTAAGTAATGCCAGCAAATCACCAGATCGTGGTCTGTCGTAAGCGTGACGTGACCTGAAGTTTGACGTGTTTATTTAGCAATACGAGATAACAGTGTAACAGTGTGTAGCTGTATGTCCTATTTACATAGCAAATATATGATATCAATTCGTTTCCTATTCAAATATGGCTACCAAATGTTGTTATCGAAATATAACATATATATTTACACTGTACTCCGCACGCAGCAGGTTAGAGGGAACCTAATGTTAAAACTCTTCGTTCTGCACTTTTCGCCGAATGCCAGAGGTATTACGTTGTGGAACTCAACGCCGCGCTTTGCCTCGAGTCCTTAGTAAATATCTGCCTAAATTAAACATTGATTTCTTAACTTAACTTAGCTTCACTCTGTATCCCTAGCATGGTAGTCAGAGAGAACGGAGCGCCAAACGTTACGGTCTCTATATACCTCTTTCGCTTTGTCCACTATCATCGACCTCTTCATACATTCCCTCCGGGGAGTCCTCATCCTAAACATTGGTTTTAATATAATTAAAATAATTCTTTCAATTCAGGATAGATGATACAGGAATAAATTAAATCTTACAAAAAATGTTTTTTTTTAATCTAAAAAATAATAATTGAAAAAGTAGTAAGTATTGAATTTAAAAAAATTGAAAAATTTGAAGCCTTTGAAGTAATTGTGATTTGAAGCTTTGCAAATGTATTCAATAATAGTCTAATGAAATTACAATAATCTTTCTATCTGACCTAGTGATAGAATTAACGAGGAAATACAATAGGTATTATTATTGTAGGCCAGTCGTGGCGCAGCGGCACCAAGTGTGACTGTAAAACCGACTGGTTGTGGGTTTGATCCCCACTCGATGAGATGAAATATTTAATACTATTATTTCTTCTTTCTGGTGTCGAGGCAAAACGCGGCGTTGAATTTAAACCACAATATTTTCAGAATTCGGCGGAAAATGGTGAACGGAGTGTCTCATCACTAGGTTCCCTCTAACTACCCTGCTATGTGCGGGATACAGCGTGAAACTGAAATAAAATAATAAATCTACTATTATAACATTTTATATTTTTCTTTAACATACATTTTTAGTATGGCACGGTAATACGATACTGTTGTTTACTGTAACCACACTCAAAGGAATGTGTGTATATTTATAAATATTTTTTCCTCCCTGATTTGGTTAAATACAGTGCGGCGTTAGGTTCCGCTACCAAACCAGCAACGCTTTTTAATGGTCGGGAAGTGGAGTACTGAGTCGTTTACATTTCTATCTGACTACCAGACACGACACGATGAGTGTTGATAAATAGATATTTTTGTTTTTTCGCTTCATACTGTATAACTGTATCAAGTTCATAGCAGGATATATAGAGGCTTTATATCCGGAAAATGCCACTTTCGAGACATCGCTTGTTGGTTGGCGGAATTCAACACCGCGTTTTGTCTTGCTATAACAGGGAAATGAAAATTACTATAATTTGTCTCTAAGAGTAAATCTACTATATTGGAAGAATTTCTTATTCAACAATTTTGATCTTTCAATATTTTAGTGCCCTTTTTTAACAAGGTGTTTCAAGGGGTTCTTATATGGTATAAAAGATATGCTCGTATAACATTTTTTTTTTCTGGATAATCATTAATCACTTCAACTCACGAAATAGAAATATAACATTAAATTATAAATTGTTAGTAGCATGACTATATTAAAATTAAACTGAGGCATGTCGTGGGGCAGGGGCACAAACACAACTGGTTGTGGGTCCGACCCCCACTCGAGAAAATTAAATATTTATTTAAATTTATATTTTCATTTCTTCGCTCCAAGGAAAGCGTAGCGTTGAGTTTCGCCACTTAAAACTCATTGCCACCAAATTCGGCGGAAAGGGGGGAATGGAGTATCTTAACACAAGGTTCCCTCTGCCTACCCTGCTGTGTGCGGGATACAGCGTGAAGCTGATGACTATATTGATAAATATATATTTAAATAATTCTCGCGATTCGCACAATGAGTGATTATGCTATGACAAATGTTGGTATGCCCACAAACGTATTTCGATGATGTAAGACGCGTGTTTTGGATGGCTCTAGTTGGTAATGAATAAATGGATAAGGAACCTTGTTAAATTCTGGTTAATATGACATATTGTTTCGTGTTAATTATTACTAGTACGTACTAAGAATTTATATTAATATTTTTAAATTCCCTACATAGCTGCTTTAGTGTTTTTAGGGTTCCGTGCCACACACTATGATCACTTTATTGTCCGTTGTTCGACTGTCAAGAAAGAACATTTATCTTGAGATCGTATGAAAATATCAGAAATTAAAATCAATCATACTCAATACGCAATGCCTCCAGAATTCGGCAGAAAGTGGGGAACGGAGTGTCTTAACACTAAGTTCCTTCTGCCTACCCTGCTGTGTGCGGGATACAGCGTGAAGCTAATTTATTTTTTTTTTTTTTTAAATCAATCATTCAGATCTACGGTGTCTTGTCACAGAAAGCATCAAAAATGTAATTCAACGCAGTCAAAAGATTTATGCATCGTTTTACTCTATATCGTGTGAAATTCGTCGCGTAATCAAAACCTATAAGGTGCTTTGAGTGGACCTACAGTTATGAAATTTGGCAAGAACTTGTTGTATAAATAAATAAAAATATTCAAAAAGTGAAAACTTAAATATATTTCATACAATAAAAATATCACAAACATATTATTGTAGTTCAATTCACGCAAAATGAGTGCATGCGTCCGCATACTTAAGTTTGTAAACTTTTATAAATTTTGCTGCCCGTTGGCACAATATTCTGAAATTAGTACGGTACCCTCGGTCAGTCTGTACTCTCATTTGACCGGTTTTTTTTTTTATTTTTAAGATCTTATAATATTTTTATTTAACTTTATAGAAATAGATTTTATATTGAAATTTTATTAATCTCAATCATTGAGGTTAATTAAGTTATAGATCGTATATTTTCACCAAAACGAATGACGCTTGCGAGCGAGAAACCGAAACTAAAAAAAAGAAAAAGCTGTTTAAATAAATGAAACGTATCACATGTGTAACTTAAGTCTAACATTTGTGGCAATTTATTAACTTATTTTGTAATTTAATTCTAATAAGGCATTTTTTTCTATAATTTCAGACTAGCAAATACCTTGAAGCCTGGTATTGTGAAGAAGATCAACGAGTCTAAAATGGCGTTTAAATGTATGGAAAACATAAACGCTTTCTTAGAAGCGGCCAAGCAGTTCGGTGTGCCCGCACAGGAAACTTTCCAAACTGTCGACTTGTGGGAGCGACAGAACTTGAACTCTGTTGTCATATGTCTACAGTCTTTGGGTAGAAAGGTGAGAAGTGATTGTCTGTTATTTAACTTATACTTTTTTTTTAATTAAGCAACAGCGAAGGCAGAGAGGACCTAGTGTTAAGATTCTCATTTTTGCCAAATTCTGGAGCTATTGCGTGTTGAGTGGCGGAACTCAACGCCGCGCTTTACCTTAACGCCAAAGCGACAAAATTAAAATATTGAATATTGAATTTTTTCTCGAACCCACAAACTGTCGCGTTTATATCAGTAAACAAATTTCATAACAGGCTAAGCATACCAATATTGAAATAGTCTATTCTCTATTGTTTATGCCTCATCTTTCTTAAGAACGGAGAAATTTTATGAAAAATATAAATTATTCCTAATCATTCCCAAATATAGAACGAACTTACATTCCTTAAGTTATGATGAACGTTTATGAAAACAGATCGACATTTCGAAACTAAGGAAAAAGCATACCTTTAGATTTTTATTAAAAAAAATCATTTTTTTTTAAATAACTTTCATTAATTTTCTAGGCGGGCAACTACGGCAAACCTTCGATAGGACCAAAAGAAGCTGAGAAGAACGTGAGAAACTTCACTGAAGAACAACTAAGAGCTGGTCAGGGGGTCATTTCCCTTCAATATGGCTCCAATAAAGGTGCCACACAAAGTGGAATAAACTTTGGCAACACAAGACATATGTAAAGCTTTACTAATACTTGTCTCTTTCTAATACACTAGATTAATGATACAGAGAAATGGACAGAAATTTATGCTTAAAGTTCAAAATTTATGTAACGTTTTGTGAAATATAGTCGCATTTAAATTACAATGATGCCATAATATTAATTAAATATTTAAAATATATTACAATCATTAAGAGCACAATGTATGAAAACATACAACTATAAAAGAAATTAAGAAAAAACAAAAACATTCCATGCGCGACTTTGTTCTACAAAATGTATAGAAATAATTAATTATTAAAAGACCTTTAACGAAAGTCATTCCGTAGTTATTTATATGTATTGTACTTATAAAGTCGAATTTTATTATACTTAAAAACTTCTAGATTCTCTAGATTTTTCCGTGAATCTCCATTTTTACAACAATCTTAATTGTTCAAAGTAGTTTAGTTTACAATTAATTCCAATATTCGGAATTTATTTTTATATTATTCAAATCTCTTTTGTAGGTATTTTAACTTACATTGCATATTCGTTGAATAATTGAGACTCGATTAATGAAATATGTACAATCGATTTTTAATATTCTCAAAATCGATTAAAATATTCTAATAATAAAATCGATACAAAATCAAAAACCAACAATCGAGTGACTGTTGTTTGTAATTTTTTCATATAATTCATCATTTTTATAAATTATACAATTTTTTTTTGTGCCAACATTCGATGGAGACTTAAATCACTTAAAAATAACATTTCTTTAATTACATTTAGAATTTCAATGTGCCTTCCCACCCCATAGGGGATATTTTCTTCGAAGGTGACTAACAAGTTTGTATTAAATCAAGGATTTCTTGATTATTATTTATTAAAATTTAACTATTCATTCCATATATTTATCGTATAAAAATACATTTATTCTTATAGTTATTATATTATTATTATTGATGATGAGTTATTTACGTAAGTTTTGTGTAAGTTTCATAGCACATTGAAACTTTGTGGAAGTACGTAGAAATAAATAAGTAATGTAAAATATTTGTGTTTTCTTTAACCAGTTTTTACTTTTTTTTTACAAAGAATTTTGGACTTTTTTTACTAAAAATAAAGGTCATAATAATATTTATTGAGTAAAGTTACAATTATATTGAGCAATGTTAGAATTATATTTATTGCACTTATTTAAAGACCATTTAATAGATACAAGATCAAAAAAATCAATTTCACGCTGTATCCCGCACACAGCAGGGTAGACAGAGGGAACCTAATGCTAAGACACTCCGTTCCCCACTTTCCGCCGAGTTCCGGGGGCATTGCGTGTTGAGTGGCGGAACTCAACTTCGCGCTTTGCCTCGACACTAGAGCGAAGAAATGAAAATATAAATGTAAATAAATATTTCATTTCCTCGAGTGTGGATCGAACCCACAACCAGTCGATTTTACAGTCACACTGCCACTGCTCCACGACTGGCCTCCTATAACGTATATAAGAATATCATAATACTCTTATTTTATCTATTTGACTAAAAATTATAGAATAATAACAACAATTTAATCATCATAGTGTGCACGATTTATTATATCACCAAAAGATAAACCAAATATATAAAGAAATGGTGATATTTATGATATGTGACTGTAAAACCGACTGGTTGTGAGTTCGTGCGCGGCGTTGAGTTCTGCCACTCAACACCCAATGCCTCCAGAATTCGTCAGAAAGTGGGGAACAGAGTGTCTTAACACTAGGTTCTCTCTGCCTACCCTGCTGTGTGCGGGATACAGCGTGCAGCTGATAATGGTGATGTTTAAAAGATTAGTAGTATTTGTTCTACAAACAATCATCATCTAAGTGGGAATCCTTATGCATTCATCCATTCTATTTATATAAAAGTATTATGTTGTAATTCTAGGGATGCGTGATCGGCTTATGCTAGCTGTAATCAAGGACGGACTAAGTCTAAAACGGGCCCTAAACAACATTACAATTGAGGGCCCTTCAGTCGTGACACGTACTTTGGGTTTGGTAGTTCTGTTTTAAATGATATAGTTTGTTTTATTTAATTATCGGATTCTAAGAAAATATATTAAATGTGTACAAATAATTTAATAAACATAATTCATTGAAAAAACAAACAAGTATAATTTAATAAAATAAATAAACATAAACATAATTTAATAAAATAAACAAACATAAATATATTTTTTTAAAACAAACAAAAATACTTAAAGAAATATACCTAGATTTATAAGTTATATTGGCTTTTTTCCTCACTTTTATTGAACTTGTCAATAAGTTTGTCGTAATTAAAAGAGTTATTTAATATTTTTTAAACGAATTTCATAAAAAAAGGAGGGTTATCAATTCGATTTTTTTATGTTTGTTACCTCAGAAGTTTTGACTGGGGGAACTGATTTTGAAATTTTTTTGTATTTAAAAGCTGGTGCTTCCTGTGTGGTCCCATTTTTTTCGTCCATTTCTGATAATAGTATTTATGAGAAAATCACATAAGTCGTAAATTTGCATTAGATACGTGCGCGTCAAATGGACGAATAACTCCATATCACGGTAACCGATTCCGATGATTCTTTTTTTATTTAAAAGGTATCCTTCAAGGATAGTTTGGTGAATGTTTGGGTAGGTTTTGATTATAGGATCCGGTTAAAATTGAACAAGTTGGTTTTTTTTGGTAAAAAATATTATATAAATATCGATAATAGTTACAATGGAAAACTTTGGCCGAATTTTGAAGGTTTTGAGTCGCGACTTCAACGCCGCGCTTTTCTATACAAGGGAGACAAGAAAATATAAATTTAAATAAATATTAAATTTCCTCGAGTGGGAATTGAACCCACAACCTGTTGCGTTTTCACACTTGTGCCCCTGCTGGCGTATTACATATTAATTAAACTTAATATTCCTTAGAGAAGACCACAGAAACCACTTAAAATCAAAGAAAATATGATATTGCCAGTATAATAAAAGGAAATTGGCAGAATTGATATTAGTACTTACGGTAATGAGAATCGATTGTAAAATGATTATCTATAATAAGTTCTTTGATTTTCACGATTATTACACATTTTAAATGAAACTATTTTAACCGGATTAATCGCGTATATTTCACGGGTAGACTGTCGTGACGTGGTCTACCCGAGACCACGGACTACTGCAAAGTGTTCGAAACGTCGGGTTTCCAAAAGTGTATAAAAGTACAAAATATACGCGATTAATCCGGTTAAAATAGTTTCATTTAAAATGATTATCAATAAGTAGATAGATAATGAAGCACGTTTATTAAAGTTTATTTTATGTTGTGCAGAAAAAAAATGTACCTAAATATCATTTTACCTAAAATATCATGCAAAAGATAATGATAAATCTAAATTTTACTTACTTCAATGGCTGTTAAATAATATACTTATTTTGTAATATATTTCAGAGTAATAAGATTTGATTAATCGATTGCTTAAATACTCCTAGTAAGTAAAATAGCAATATCGCTTATCTATTACTGTTTTAAATAATATTCTGTTGGCGCAGGGACACAAGTGTCAGCGTGCGACTGTAAAAGCAACGATTATAGATTCCAACTTGGTGGAACGAAATGATAAATATTTTCATTTGATCGCTCTGGTAACATACAACAACATAACATACGAATTAAGCAGAAAGTGGAGAACGTAGTGTCTTAACAGAATGTTCATTATGTAATTAAATATATATTGTAAAGTGTAAAATTGTTAAATATACATATATAAACACTCGATTAACACCTTAGATCTAAGTAAAATTTTGTAAAATAATGTAAAGTAAAAAAATAACATTTTCTTATTATAGGTATTAATTGTATGTAAACAATGTAATTAATATATATGATAAGGAAATTAGATATAATAATAAATTAAAAAAGGGTACGGACCAAGTGTCTGTAGTGTTAAGAAACAATAATAATAATAACACAGTGTTCACAGGGTCTCTTTACGTGCCATGATATATGTGGGATACACTATGAAGATGAGTAATAATCATCTACAAATAATATACAAATTAATTATTTTCATACTATTCTACTAATATGTATAAGGCGGTCGGACTCGCGCTCGAAGAGTTCCGTACCATTATCTACATAAACGACAAAAAATCGCGTTTGTTGTATGGTTTTCAAATATTTATTTTATTTTGTTTTTAAGTACTTGTTGTTATAGCGACAACACAAATATATAACCAGTGAAAATTTCAACTGTCTAGGTATGAACTGTAGTTCATGAGATACAGCTTGGTAACAGACCGATAGCATGGTCTTAATTAGGGTTAAGTTCAAATTCTGAGGGGTGCGATTGTATAAAACAGCAGAGGAGTTCTAGTTTTTTTAGAAGTAAATATGATGCAGATATAGGAGTATAGAGCTGAATACTCTGGAAATACGATCTCTTTGTAAATTCTATACACGGAGTCAGTTTATAGTCACAATGAAGAGATACACACAGTGGCAGGCACTAGTGAGGATAAAAATGAGAATGAAGAAGTATGTATAAGTGATGAAAGAATGGCAAAAAATATTTATGAAGAAAAACTACTATAGTTTGCAATAATTCAATTTTACTACAAATTAAATTAATTAATGTATTAATATTACTCATATATTAAAATATATTAAATTTTTAGGGTTCTGTACTTTTTAAAATAAAAAGGAACCCTTATAAGATCAGTCGTCTGTCTATCTGTGTATCTGTCGAGACCCTTTATCTGAGGAATTAAAATTAGGGTACTTCCCGTTGAGATAGAATGAATGAAATTTGGCAGCTAGCATCTACAGGTATTACTAGTTCAGGAAAAAAAATTGCGGTTAAATCTTTATAATAATAGCCTTTAAACGGGGGCCCAATTTGATATTAAATCCATCAGTTCAAATTATGTATCAGATAAAAATGCTCTGGCTAAGTTAAGTCTGAATTTCAGTAAAAGCTCGAGACCTCCATTACTTGTTCAGAACTCTCGGTGGGCGAGCCCGACTCGCGCTTGTTAAGTTTTTTTTATTCAGACCAATATCCAGAGTCAGGAAGGCACTACATGTATTTTTTTAAAAAGAAGAAATAGCTTTGAGGCCAGTCGTGGCGTAGGGGCATGTAGTGTGACTGTAAAATCGACTGGTTGTGGGTTCGATCCCCACTCGAGGAGATGAAATATTTACTTACATTTATATTTTCATTTCTTCGCTCTGGTGTCGAGGCTAAGCGCGACGTTGAGTTCTGCCACTCAACACGCAATGCCTCCAGAATTCGGCAGAAAGTGGGGAACGGAGTGTGTTAACACTAGGTTCCCTCTGCCTACCCTGCTGTGTGCGGGATACACCGTGAAGCTGATTTTTTTTAAGAAATACCTACTATTTTATTGCGTAGTAATTAAATTATCCGTCACGCATTCGACATTACCCCCTAAGTCTTATTATCAAAGTTCACAAGATAACCTTAAAAGAACATAATTTGCGTTAATCACTTATTTGGGTCGTGCTAAATTGATGCCAATAATTTTAAGAAATAACTTAAGTGATATCCACTTCCATTTAGGAAACAATTTTATACCAAACATTTAGGTACAGTATTAAATTACTATATGCTTTTATTATCAAAGAATAATAAAATTTACATTTTAAATATATATGAATACAAAAAAAACCATTAATAAGTAATAATAAATATTAAAGTATATTTATATTAATTTGTTTCATACATTTTTAGTCCCATTTCTTATTAGTTTTTTTTGCTCATTGCCTCCAAAATTCGACATTAACAAATTAAAGTAAATATCTATTAAAACTTACTTATTTAGAAAATGCATAAAAAAATTGAACATAGACGGATATTCAAATTAAACTTTTATACGTTTGCTAAATCTTCAATATGGAACTTTAAATATGTGAAAAATAGAGTAATCTCACTATATTTTAATGACATGAGTTAAACTAATATTTTTTTCGCTTTAGTTTTATTTATAAATAGAAAAGTATTGGAATAAGTGGACATAATAAATTAATATGTATATATATTAAAGTGATTGAAGAATTAGTGACGATGATTAAAATTATAAATGTAATATGTATTTTCATGAGTTTACTCAGATTACCTATAAAAAGCATAACGCTAAAGAACGAAAATTCACATTCGCGACGTTTAATCCAAAATTTAAAAGTCAATGTCAAATGTCATATGGTTTACATTTGACGTAAAATGTCGTACCCAAATAGAAACCGTAGAAAACATACGAAACGCGGAAAAACGCGTAAATTAGAATACATTTATGATGTAGTATGAAATTATTTTTGTAATGCCGCAAGCACTAGGACCGTATTCAAATGGATGGGCGATAGACACTGCTGCGCCCGTTGACCTCAACAATCCTGATAAAGACGTAAGTGAGGCCCCCTGCGAACTTGTTTGTCTTGATAAGAGTGTCCTGAGTGACCCCTCACATTGTTTACCTCTAACGAACTCTTAATTATTCCTTTATCGATGTTCCTGCAAGAATTATTAATATGACATCAGCATTTAATATTTTCTGGTAAGTAAACAAGGTTTAATTAGTTGATTACTTGTTTATATAATTATATGGTATTTTACGCGACAAATGGCAAGTTGTCTTCAGGGTCAGGTAAAGATAATATTTTTTTCGACATAATGCTTTAGTCTCATTATATTTTGCATCATTTATAAGGTAAATACCTAAAATAAATAATTATTTATTATTTTAGATATTTTTACTTAAGTTAAAAACATTACATCAATTTAAAATTGATTTTAGTTTTATATAAAAATATTTTTTACCTAAAGTACTTATCACATAAAGTAAATAATCTGTTTTAATGTAAATTAAGAAGAATGTTACATGCATTTGGTGTATGTTATATGACACATAACAGGGATTTATCAGAAGACATAGAAAAAATGCTAGAAGTGAAGCATTAGGGAAAAATTTAAATAATATCTTGTATGTTATTTATTTAAATTTAAGAACAAAGTAAAAGTAATAGTGCAGGTTTTGGTAGGCGCCATGACTTTCTATTTATAGTTTATTATTATTTATACACCAGAATAAAAGAGTCAATGTTCAGATTGGTTTCACAAATTTTAGCATTAGGTACACATATTTTGTATGCAAGCATAGTTTTAAGCCAAACGGCACTTAATATGTTAACAAGAATATGAAAAATATAATAGTACTATCTCTTGTATTAGGAGAAAATTGAAAACACCACACATTGGGAAAACCCAATAATAGGCACCATTGGGAATAATACCACTCTAGGAAATAACATCTATAGGCATATGTTACGCTTTATGTAACTTATATGTCGGCTGGCTTAGTTTGTTATAATATTAAAATGTATAAAAGAACACACATTTTTTTTTTGTTGGCACAATTTTTATGGCGAATATCTTATAACTATTTTAATATTGAGACTTTAGACTAGACTACTTTTACTACTACTAGACTAAGCTACTTTTCTCTGCTTTCTGTCCAAATTTGTTGAGTGGTGAAACTCATGGTTGGTTTTTTTTCTATTGACATAATAAAAACTTAAAAATGTATCTTAAATATTTTAAAGTGTTATTTCAATAATATCAATATAATTTATTTCCCCAAAATGGGATTTGAACTCACAATCATAGCGTTTACACTTAGATGCTATCCCCATGTGTTACAATGGCCTAAGTTTATAGAAAATTCAAATAAATATAATATACACAAAAATACTTTTAAATAATAAATAATGAACAATATGAATAACATATTTTCATGAGCTTATTATAATTATTCTCTAAATATAATATAGAAAATATAAAGAAAGAATATGCAAATATTTTCTTTAATGCTTAACAAATACTGATTGTGTCTTGTTTACCATTTTCAACACTAATAATAATATAAGATAATTCCTCTATGACGTATCAGAATCGATCAGTTTCTGTTTTGTTTCTAGAAAATCTTTAAATAGAAAAATATTGTAAGTATAATCATGTATGCTTTTTACATAATAATTGTATTTTTTTTTAATGTATTTTGAAAGGAATTAGTTGTTTATAATTTATATTAAGTTACTGTGTATAGGTCTTTTTATAAACATGAATAGAATGATGTTTAGATATGCTAATAATTCAAATTTACATATTTGCATATTGTATTAAGAGTTGGAAAATTTATTGATTAGTTCATAACAAAACAGTGCACAGTGCACAACAAAATAATTTAACAAATATTTTCGATTTAAAGCATATACGAAAAATTTAGTGCAATTTTTCTCTGCCACTAAAAATATCTTGTGTTATGATAATAAAAATTAATAATTATTTCTACAAACATATCCTGGTTGGTCTGATAAGCAAACGCCTTATAACTATACCCCCTAGTTAGCATGACACAGATAGCCGCTATCGTAGGGTCAGGTTGACCTTAGCACTCACTGTAGTCTACGGCCGATAACATCGCCTATAAATTACCTCAAAGAATTGCGTTATAGCGTTCATTCTTTGTTAGTGTTTCGATCTAAGCGGACGTATTTCACATCTGTACTCTCTCGCGAAGTGCTGCTATACAAATTTTAAGTTTTACACTATCCCTGATGGCTAAATTTGTGAATTATAGTGATTTTTTATCTCCTTATTAGTGTGTTTTCGATTTTAAACACGTTGGACGTTAATATCTTCAGGAATTCGAGGATATTAGTTATTTTAAAATTCTATCTGGCGACTACCTATATGCATTACTTTTCGAGCGATCTGTACCAAAAAATGACAATTACTTTGATGTACCGAATCAACCCTATCTATTATTCGGATTATTCGGATACAATTTAGGATACCTCAAGCTTATCCAGCTTGAACTTATTTTGTGCCATTGGCTTTACAATTTTGAATATTACAAATTCGGAGTGTATCCTAAGGACATCACCTGACGTTAAACATTTGGAAATTAAAAAGCAGGCAATAAATTTAAGAAAATGGATATTGTGGCAAATGTAAGCTTATTTTTCATATATATTCTTCTAATATTCTCTTCAAATTTTATTGTAACAACAAAAAAACAATATCATAACACAGTACCTACTCATATGAAACAGGTCACGAGTGTATCTTCATTTAACTACAAAGAAAAGTCCATGAGTTAGGTGTTTCGTATCACTATGAATAATGAAGATCAAATGTCAATGACTGTGATTTAATAAGTGCAAAAACGCGATACGGTATCACCATATATGTTCTAGTGAGGTCACATATTATTAGCGAAGTCAAGAGTGTGTAAACAATTACTGAAGTACTAATGGGAGTTCATGTATTTACAGTACCACCCAGTCTTCAAGGCGTTCCTGGCTGGATCATTTTCCGGCACTTTCAGCACAATCCTCTTTCAACCATTGGATTTGGTGAAAACAAGACTCCAGAATCCTGGTCAGCATGTTGTTGCAGCGACTGTCAAGTAAGTGTTATCTGGTGATTGCCGAAATTAGGAAACGCACTTGTATCGTTGAAATTGTGTATAGTTGATTGTCAATAAGAAACTTTATTCAAAAGTGTGATAAAGAAAACTATCCTATGAAGATGTCATGCTGTAGACATTGGACTCCACTATTTGTTTTTTATCGGGACCCCATTTTTGGATGTCACTTGTGAATGATAATTGTTGCAAGTTCTATTATAAATTTAACTAAATTATTTTATTAAATGTATTACAACCTCAAATTATAAATATACATACATATGTATATTTTAGTAGAACAACGACTTAGATTTTAATGATAATGGAGAATATTTATTGTTTATAATATACAAAAAAGTCACGTCTTTTCAATTATAGTCTAACATAAAAATAAACTTAACAAAAAATCTTATTCACTTCGTTTTTTCTTTTAGCGGCCGAATCCAACCCGGCATGATATCGATCTTTATGAATATAGTACGCCAGGAGCATATCGTCGGACTATGGCGGGGAATGGTGCCTTCCGTTGCCAGATGTGTACCGGGCGTTGGTTTATATTTCTCATCGCTCCATTGGTTGAAGTCCAAGATGGGCAAGACGAGGCAGGATCTGGGGGCAATGGAGGCAGTTACTTTGGGCGTAGTCGCTAGGACCATGAGTGGTGTTGCCCTGATACCTATTACGGTTATCAAGACTAGGTAAGTTTCGTAAGTTCAGACATACAGTACGATCGGCAAGTAGTGGCCCAACTAAAGTTATTTTTTGAAACTTTGCGCATTGTTGCGGGAAGAAAATGATTCCACAGCTAATTTACTGAACTATAATATTTTTTATATTGTTTATTACACGAATTTGAGGATTTTTTGGTCAATTACTAGATAAAAATGAACTACTTTTGTAACATTGACATTTTAATAACATTTTCAAATAATTCAATTTTATAATTTAAAAAAAGCTGTTTTATTTATATTAATCATAATTTTCAGATACGAATCAGGTGTATACAAATATACCAGCCTTAGTGGTGCTCTAAAAGCTATATACAAAGCGGAAGGAATTAGAGGATTGTCTTGTGGCTTGGGACCAACGCTGGCAAGGGATGCGCCATTTTCTGGCTTATATCTTATGTTCTACACTCAAACGAAACAAGCTATACCTAAAGGTAAAATTAAATGCATATATATTTTTTATTTACTACTAGGTTCCTAATAACTTCCCTTGGGTACACCATTTTTTTTGGGACTTAATTTTTTACTATTTTATTATAGCATACATGATTATAGTTATAGAAAATATGCCTAGCTATATAATATTATTTCAATTATCTATGGATATAATTATGAATGTTTTTTCTATCATACTGAAACTAATACAAATAATAAATAGAATTAAGTAAATTAAAACAAAAAAAATCGTTCGTTTCACCAACTTTATTAAAAAAAAAAAACAGCTTCACGCTGTATCCCGCACACAGCAGAGTAGGCAGAGGGAGCCTAGTGAAAGACACTCCTTTCCCCACTTTCTGACGAATTCTGGAGGCATTGCGTGTTAAGTGGTAGAGCTCAACGCCGCGCTTTGCCTCGGCACCAGAGCGAAGAAATGGAAATATAAATTTAAGTAAATATCTACAATACAACCAGCCGGTTTTACAGTCACACTTTGTGCCGCTGCGCCACGACCAACTTTATTATCCATAAATAAATGAAATATAAATTTTACAGAATATCTACAATCTCAAGCGACTGCCAGCGTATTGCACTTCTCGTGCGGCGTAGTGGCGGGCATCGCTGCGTCTCTAGTAACCAACCCAGCTGACGTGTTGAAGACCAAAATGCAGTTGTATCCTGACAAGTTTCCGAATGCATTCAGTGCAGCTATGTATGTGCACCAGGTAAATGAGATTTATTATTATTTATTAAAATGCACACATACATCCATACACACGCACGCACACACGCAAGCCCAGACGCATGCCCACACGCACGCCCACACGCACGCCCTCACGCACATATCTATTTACACACATACATATACATGAATATCTATACGTATAATAAAACTGTAACTTATCTCCGTCTGTACATTAAAGTTATATGAGAAAATCAATTATTGGGGACATTTATTAATGTAATAAAACCCAAAACAATGATTCTTATTTTTTTTTGTATGTTCGTTACATACATTTACAATGCAAGTTGTGAAGTTAATAAAATGTTCTTAAATTAATAAATCACTTTAATATTTGTTGTGTTAAAAAACGATATTATTCCCATCCATTACTAAAAACACATTTAACTGTATTTTTAGTAATAGATATGAAATATTTTTTTTTCTCTCACATTATACCTCAATCACTCTTAAAGAGGGAAAACCAGTTCCTACGTTATCCATTCTTACATAAAAAATTCTACAGTTTCAATTATAAATTATCAATATATAATATTCATAAAATAAATCAGAAATAATATCATTCTAATTATATTTCTCTGATCTTGTAGATTTATCAAATTACAAAAGATCTTCAAATAAACATTTCAAGTTATCTTTGTTCATAAGTAATATATCTGAATTTTAATATTTATTTTATTTAAAAACAATATTAAAATTGATACAATTGTCGTAAAAATATTGATTTAAAATATACCTTTAATTGTGCCATAGATTATTGAAATTTTTACATTGGTCATGTTTTCATTAAATTTAAAACATTAAATACTTTTTTTTATTAAAAAAACACTTTTTAACTTCTTCTTTCGTTTATCTGTGCGTCTGTCTGTGTAGCTCCCAAATGGCTATGGCGATATTTAGACTTTTTTTTAAGTTTGCTTATATGGTTACTAATTATGAAAACAAAAATGGTATATAAAAATCTTTCACAATAGAAAACAATTTTGTGCTAAGTTAACACGCAATTATGGAAGCAAATTATGTAGAGAAAAATATTACGTCACTAAATCTATCGGGTTACCACACATAGGGAAGCTATTTAAATTTTATCACTCTTCGTATTATTCCAAGAACTTCTATTTTATCTATACTCGCACGCGTTAATACTTCATAGATAAATATTTATCAAAGTAATTAAGTGGATAAATTTTATATAAAAATATAATATTATATTTATTGGGAACGTAGTGTCTTAACGCTAGGTTCCCTCTGCCTACCGTGCTATGTTCGGGATACGGCGTGAAGCTGATTTTTTATTGAAAAATGTTAATGACTTTAAAGTACCACATACGACACATTGATGTATTTATTTTTAATACTGAAAAAAATTTTTTTCTTATGCATATATTTTTTTAATTGCCTCAGTTTCTATAAATTTATATATCTCTCAATAAGTCCATAATAACTATCATTTTCCTACTACTAATCTTGTGTTTTGTTCGACCTAAGCTGATCTCTTTGTTACGTATTTAGTATATATATATATATACTATAGTATATGCTTATTGATTAGAAAATCCAAGTTTATAGGTTTATAATTTCACAAATTATAAATTTCTTCCAACATTTCCTTATTTACTCTAACAAAATATTAATTAAATATAATATAAGAAAACAATTATTACATGGCAACAGATAAAAGGATGTTTTTTTATTGTTTACCTAATGATAACATTTATAGACTAATAATTTTACATAGTTGGATAATGATAAACATAAAGAAAAATTGTTAATATATGTTTTTTTGTCTAATCTTTTGTTTGTTCCTGATATAAAAGGTTAATCGTGTCATGTTATATATCTTCTATCTATACTTTTATTAGTGACTCATTCAGTAACGATCGCATCCCGCAGGCGGAGGGAAGTCAGTGTTAAGACACTCCGTGTTCCCCACTTTCCGCCGAATTTTCGAGGCATTGTGCGGGTTGAGTGGCGTAACTCCACGAGGGCTCAATAAGTTTTTTCTTGGAAAATGATAAATTTCTTTTGTCCTATACATTTCTTTTTAATATAATTATATTTGTTAATCGTGCTCTCTTCTTTGATAATAATAAATAGTGTATATTATCGAAGTTCAAGATAACAAGTTGTACCTAAATCATGTTATTTCCAACGATATCGAAATAATCTTTTAACCTCCTTTGTGCCTCTTTACTTATAAATACTGTTATGTTATTTCATTCAATAATCCGTTAAGATATATATATATATATATATATATATATATATATATATATATATATATATATATATATATATATATATATATATATATATATATATATATATATATATATATATATAT
>JAATLQ010028587.1:0-31831 GCA_013421005.1 Heliconius erato x Heliconius himera | reverse complement strand
TAAACACAACCTACCTAGAGAGTGACAACGAAGTTGACATTGAAAATATGGGGAATTAAATGACAGAAACTTTGTTATTTCTGGGCGAAAACTTAAAATTTAAATTTATTTAAAGTGACATTGGAAATGCGATGAATACGTCAAAATTAAATAACTAAATGTCTATATAGTACACTTGATTGTTTTTCAGCTTCTGGCTTTGCAAGGTAGACAGAGAGACAAGACAGAATGTCAAGGCTCTTAAGTCTCTTTTTTTCGGCCTGAATTTGAGGCGTTGTTTGAGTCTTATCAGAGCGGACAAAAATAAATGAAAATATATATATAATTAATTATCCCGAGTAGGGGTTAAAAGCAGGAAAGGTAGAGGGAACCTGGGATCCGAATATTAAGACACTCCATTCCCCACTTTCTGCCTAATTCTTTAGGCATTGGGTAATTAGTAGCGCAACTCAACGCCGCGCTTTGCCTCGTTACCGGAGCAAGGAAATAAAAATATTAAATCAGTCCCAAAAAATATATAATACCTCAAAATGTTTCTCATATAACAAATCGATGTTTTTTAATTTATATTTACAATCTAAAGGCCGATATAAGGATAGACAAAAAAGTATATAACTTTTTCAATATTTACTATTGCTATCACTTACACCAACCTTCACATGGTCTAAAACCATTTATATTTTTTTCCTTCTTTGCAATTGGTTTTTGATGGATATTGACTTGTTTTTTTAGGTCTTTGTGTGTGAGTGAGTGTGTTTTTTAGGTCTTTGTGTGTGAGAGGCATGAATAACACTTGTGGTTGATTGTTTACAACATTGTAAACTGCAAAAAATATCATCTATTTTTTTATTGTTTATATAGCTATATATATCACGTCTTTTTTTGCATAACATAGACAGAGGGTACCCAAGACATTTTGTTCCCCACGGTCCGGTCCATGATCCGTCCAATTTTTGAGACATTGCGTTTAATCGCCTTGCAGTGTTAAGTGTTGGTCTCCTAGGTTGGTTGTGGGTTCCATAATTTATAACCGTTGCGTTCACAATCAGAAGCGGTGCCGTTGGACCACGACGTTTTTAGCACATAGACCTAGGAACCTAGTGTTAAGTAATTAGTGTTCCCATTAAAACATTTCCGTTGTCCACTTTCCAGCTACTTCTGGAGGCATTGCGTGTTGAGTGCCGGTACACATCGTCGCGTTGTGCCTCGACGCCAAAGCGAAGAAATGCAAAATATTTAATTAGTAAAAATCAATCCCAGAACGTTTACAATCCCACGCGTATGTCCCTACGTCACAATTGAGCATTTGTGGCACAGGCGTCCTAAGAGAGTTGATGAACACTATGTTAAAAATCAGCTTCACGCTGTATTCCGCACACAGCAGGGTAGGCAGAGGGAACCTAGTGTTAAGACACTCCGTTCCCTACTTTCTGCCGAATTCTGGAGGCATTGCAACTCAACGCCGCGCTTAACCTCGACACCAGAGCGAAGAAATGGAAATAAAAATTCTCCTCAAGTGGGGATCGAACCCACAAACCAGTCGGTTTTACAGTCACACTTCCTGCCGCTGCGCCACGACTGGTCTCAACACTATGTTCTTTATTCCTTTACTCATATTAAATAGTAACAACTAGGTACATATATTTACTTGATAAATATAAAATTGTATAATTTTCACTATGACAATTTACTACTTAGTTTAATAATAATAATTAAAAACCACATCTTACTCAATGGGACTTTTTGACTTTTGGAACCATTCTTCAAAGTGACTGAGGCTTCTACCCTGCCACGACTATTAAAACAAAATCAATTAAATCAAGCGAAATTGGCCTTTATTTTGTCAATGCTATAGCATATATCAGTAAATTGATATTTTCTCCAATACGTGTCCTGTATCTCAGGAACCCCTGTCACACCTGCGTCGACCGCATATAATTTATGAGGGACCAAATTGAGAGACCAGACAGGTGTATGTATGGTAGTTACTTTATGACCTTATGTAAAAAATGAATTGCAATAATCGTAAAGTTTTGTAAAACCTGTGCTGGGTTGAATATTAAGAGACTGTTCTAGCGAAATGGAAATGTTAGTGTGGTATTTTGTCTAAGTAATAATTATGGATAAATCTTGTGTAAATCTTTTGGGAACTATGATGTTTTTTAAATAAATAAATTAAATTAAATTAGCTTCACGCTGTATCCCGCACACAGCAGGGTAGGCAAAGGAAACCTAGCGTTAAGACACTCCGTTCCCCACTTTCCGCCGAGTTTTGGAGGTACTGCGTGTTGAATGGCGGTCCTGAACGCCACACTTTTACCTCGACCTGGTGTCGTGGAAATGTAGCGAAGAAATGAAAATATAAATGTAAATAAGTATTTTATTTCCTCGAATGGGGATCGAACCCACAACCAGTCGATTTTACAGTCACTTTGTGTGGCCCCTGCGCCACTACTGGCCTCAATTCAATCAATCATTTTTTTTTAAATATGGACATTATGTGATCTAGTTACGCATTTAACGCATTTACTTCATCCAAGAAATTTCATCGTATAGTATATTATAGCTTTAAATAGTACATAGTGGTGCAGTATACAAGCGTGCGGGCTATTAACATGATCGAAATGATAGTTGTGAGTTCGATTCCCACTCTAAAGTAAATTAAATCTATACCTATACTTATAATAAAATCGTAACGGATCAATGTCTGTACATAAAAAATCGATAGAAGCCGCAAACGGTTCGCTAGTATTTTTTTTTCTAATTGTGGAATAATAATTTAAAAATGATAAAATATTTTGTAGTATCGTTCCTTCTCTCTAGGAACGAGCTGTCTTAATACTTATATACATAATAGGTTCCCAGGTTCCATCCACCTGAACTTAAAAAATAAGAATAGTGTACTCAAATTGTAAACTCAGGAAATCTCTACGTAACGTTCTTGCGAAAATTTAGTTTAATATAACAAAAGTCAGCGAGATCTTGTTTGAGTTAGGAGTATTAACATTGCATTGGCAGATATAAGCACTAGTGCGGTGCATACAGTGTGTTCATAGTGAACAATGGCGGCTTTCAAATTACTGGGCTTAATAAATGAAATTAATAATTAATCAGCTTCACGCTATATCCCGCATATAGTAGGGTAGAGTATAGTAGCAGGGTAGGCAGAGGGAACCTAGCGTTAAGACATTTCGTTCCCCACTTTCTGCCGAATTCTGGAGGTATTGCGTGTTGAGTGGCAGAACTCAATGCCGCGCTTTGCCTCGACACCAGAGCGAAGAAATGGAAAAATAAATTTAAGTAAATATTTCATCTCTCCGAGTGGGGATCGAACTCACAACCAGTCGGTCACTAATAGGCTTTGTACATTATTTTTTGTGTTTTTTTAAAGTAATTCTTACAACTTACAATACAGCGTGAAGCTGACTGGAATTCTAAATAACGAGTCTGTCGTGTCGTAGTGCAACTGCATGGCGTTTGACTGTAAAAGTGATGGTTGTGGGTTCGATTCCCGAGTGGTAAAGGAATTATTTCTTCGGTCTGGTAACGAGACAATGTGAGGCGTTGAGTTCTCTTAAAAAAAATCCTGACAGTGGAAACGGAGTTTCTAAACCCTAAGCTCCCTCCGAACATCCGGTTATATGCGGAATACAGCGTGAAGCTGAAAAACAATAAGAAACTATTTAACGAGATTACCCGTGTCACACGGCGACACGGGTAATCTCATATAAATAATAATAATTGAAATAATAATAATTGTTGATTGTGGGATATTAGCTAATAAGCGCATATAAAACAAAGTCTATTGTTATATCCTTTTATTTAATCTTTAGCGATCACAAACATTACATTACAAGCACACAGTGTTCCGAGAGAAGGAAGGAAGCGACGCGCGGGAACCACAAATAATATATTTACTTAAAATAGTGTTGCATATTGCAATTTATATATATAAATTTATCATATAATACTTCCGACAAAAATAATAAGAATCTATAATCAAATAATATGAATACCAATTACCACTATTGCACCATAAGAGTGTTTAAATTTTGCATTCTTCAAATTTAAATTCAATTCAAATTCAAAATATTCTTTATTCAAATAGATTCTTATAAGCACTTTTGAATCGTCGAATGAAGATATAAACAAAAAAAGCTACCACCGGTTCGGAAGGCAGTTCTGCTGAGGAGAGCCGGCAAGAAACTCAACAGTTGCTCTTTTAAAAGTCAATGGTATAATATATAGTTTTATTACATTAACTGGCAGCTATCCTGCATCACATTCAATAGACATTACTTTCATACATCTTCAAATTCATCATCATTCTTCAAATTGACATTAAATATTAAAATAAATTTCCATATTAAGTCCGTAACAGTCGCACTATAACCATATTGTGAGGAATGAGAACTATGCTAGGAATTTCAAAGCTGACTTATGTAAGACAATAGACATCGCTAAATTATGCATGTTTGCAGGTTTCCGCCTTTTCCGGGATAACAGAGTAGGATACTTAAAGTTAAGACGATCCGTTCTCGTCCTTTCGAAATATGTCAAGATGGCGGAACTTAACACTGGGTAAACGCTATGAGTGTATACTTAAGTAAAGTAGCATACTTACTTTTTAAACTATAAGCATACTTACTTTTTAAACTATTATGGACAACATTGCAAATATAAAACAATGGTAGCGCGGTTACTCTAAGGTCTAAACAGATTGGCTGTGGCTTCGGTGCTTCATTTGACTTGTCAAAATGTAATTAGATTCCATTATGTGATTTTAAATAATAATTGATTGAGGCGCCGTCGTAAATATTTCCCCGTCGCAACTCTCCTAAAAATGTAAACTATGCACGTCCCCGTATTTACAGGAGTTCTGGAGTCCACACGCATACAGATTACTCGCGGCCCGAAGGACAGGGCACTCACGTACTCGTAACTCGATAATGGCTTTGAAAATATCGTATTACATTATAGGAGTTTTGAATAAATATAATTATTTATTTGTTATCGTAATTCATTTTATGTTTATTTTTATTTCAAAGTTTTTGTATCAATTGTTTATTTGACATTTATTTAATTTTTATTTAGTTTTCATAACCACTGTTTTGTTTTTTCAGCTTTAAACTGTATCCAGGACATAGCAAGGTATCCAGGCCTCTTCATTCAGAGGCCTGGATACCTACCTACAACCAACGTTTACAAATAAAAAAAAAGATATGACGCGAGGCCATCAAAACAATGAATTATGATAAATATTCCAATAGCCCATTATAGCAAAAGGTGCTCGAAAATAATGGGAATTGTCGACAAATTAATTAAACTGCCTTAGTAAGTACCAATATTTATATCACATCGTATGGCTTTTGTCTGATATTTCGTATCGAGTTTATATTATTATTTACAATAATGATATGGATTATCGTCAATTACATTGAAATTGGTCGACTAGTTATCCTCAACTACTTCAATTGGGTAAATATATATGGTTTTGTATAGTTTAATTGAGAAATTTAAATTTTGAATTCCATATTGCCTTTTTTAATTTAAAGACAAGGTATATTGTAAACGCGACGGTTGTGGGTTAGATTCCTACTCATGGGAATTAATTGTTAAATATTTTTATTTCCCCGCTCTGGCAAAGCGCAGCGTTGACATCCGCCTTTCGACTTACAATGCCTCAAGAATTCGGCGGAAAGTGGGGAACGATAGTACCTTAATGTGATGTAGTGTACATACATCACTAAATAAATATAAATTATCTGGATCTAAAATATTAAAGCTTTGTCGAGGCAAAGCGCGGCGTTAAGCTCCGCCACTCAACATGCTATGCCTCCGGAACTTAGCGGAAAGTGGGGAACGGAACTTACACTAGGTTCCCTCTGCCTACCCTGCTGTGTACGAAATACAGCGTAAAGCTAAAAAAAAGAATATCAATAGTTATGCTACAATATTTTAATATTAATTTAATAGATAATTCCACCACTTGATTACTAGATTCAGGTCATTACTAAACTCATATAACCTAGATAATCTATTTCTAGAGCCAACAAGAATCACTCATTGTACCGCTACTTGCATTCAATAATTCAAATCAATAATTAATAAATGTTAAGTGCAGATCATTGCGATCAGTTAGCTTCCTATCACTTTGGTTAAAAATAAAATTACTATAAATAAAAAAAAATATTGTATACCGATGACAACTGGTCGTCTAGAAAAGTTCAGAAGTAATATAATAGCAAAACCTAAACCTTGAGGCCAGTCGTAGCGCAGCGGCACGAAGTGTGACTGTAAAACCGACTGATTGTGGGTTCGATCCCCACTCGAGGAGATGAAATATTTACTTAAATTTATATTGACATTTCTTCGCTCTGGTGTCGAGGCTAAGCGCGGCGTTGAATTCTGCCACTCAATACGCAATACCTCCAGAATTCGGCAGAAAGTGGGGAACGGAGTGTCTTAACACTAGATTCCTTCTGCCTACCCTGCTGTGTGCGGGATACAGCGTGAAGCTTATTTTTTTTTTTAATTTAAAACCTAAATATCTAAAATATGACCCCAATTTATTCTATGAGTTTTTTTTCAATGTTATTCAAAGTGACTTTATTTATTATGTTTACTTCTGAAACAGTCAATTCCAGGAGTTTCTTGTCATTTAATTGGGCGACTGCTGGAGAGTAGACAAGGGTTATATTAACTTTATAATAAGAAAATACATAACCTTAGTGAATTATTTATTAATTATTTTAGAGACTATTCTTATTTTCTTTGAAAAGTATTTTGAAGAGTTTAAAATGTAACTTGAGTTTTGACGATTTGCCACTTATTTCTTCGAACTTGTAATACATTTGAACTTTTCTCATAGTCTTGTTACGATCTGAGTCTGAGGCCGGTCGTGGCGCAACGGCACGAGGTGTGACTGCAAAACCAACTGGTTGTGGGTTCGATCCCCACTCGAGGAGATGAAATATTTACTTAAATTTATATTTCCATTTCTTCGCTCTGGTGTCGTGGTTAAGCGCGGCGTTGAGTTCTGCCACTCAACACACAATGCCTCCAGAATTCGGCAGAAAGTGGGGAACGGAGTGTCTTAACACTGGGTTCCCTCTGCCTACTCTGCTGTGTGCGGGATACAGCGTGAAGCTAATTTAATTTTTTTTTTTTTTGTTACGATGAAATTGAATTCGTACATATTGGACATACTTGATATATTACACCACCACTGTGACCACAGATATTATTACTATTCAATAATTTCTTTTCCAATCTTAAGTTCACGGGAAAAGCGAGTTCAACGAAACACAGTTTTCAGCTTATATTAGATTTAGATTCAGGTTGTATTGACAAAATGTTTATATATTTTTTCGTATTTTTTTATTTATTTCTGCGGAACTTTACGACACGATATTTTTCATCATTCACACACAACTCTCTCCTTATTTAAATTATAAAAATAACTAACATAAAAAATATATAATACAAAGATAAAACCACTATTAACTTAACTATTGAAAAAAAATATAGGCCGTTGTCGCGCAATGGTACATACGGCGTCAGATTGTAAACATTACGGTTGTTAGTTAGATTTCGAATATATTTTTTTATTTGCTTGTTCTGACTACAAAACAAAATGCGGCGTTGAGTTCCGCCACTCAACAACTAATTCACACAAATTTGCCGAGAAAATTGAGAATAGAGTTTGTTAACATTAGGTTTCCTCTATTTACCTTGACATTATTTGATATAACTTATTCTTTATAACAAAACAACTTACCCTCACTCACATTAAGATCTACTTAAGTCCATAAATAAATTTCCCAACAAAAATATTTTCCGCCTTTTATTTTGACGCAAAACATTTGTTGGTAGCGAAAAGAGGATAAACAACGTTACGGGACTGAAATATTGTCATTTACCGAAGTCACCTCTCGGCCGGCCCTCGCTTTACTGAATTTCATAAAGCATACTTGCTCTCACCGAGATAAGTTATGTTTTAGAATGTTTTCGTAGGCGTTTTATTAAATTTTTAACGCCTTTGTTGTATAGTTTGAGGCCAGTCGTGGCGCAGTGGCAGAAGGGTGTGACTGTAACACGGCGGTTGTTGATTCGATCCCCACTCGGGAGAATGAATTATTATTTACAAAAAGTCCGGCGTTTAGTTCCGCCACTAAACACGCGATGCCTCGGAAAAATTCTGCGGAAACTAGGAAACAGAGTGTCTTAACAGTAGGTTCTCCCTTTCTACTCTCCTTTTCAGTGTGAAGCTGATTGTTGTAAAGTTACTACTGGTAGAATGTATTTGAAATTTTTATTTGACTAACAGCTAATAAAGGCTTGATGGCTGTCGTCGCGCAGCAACACAGCCTTTGATTATAACTGCGACTGCTGTGAGTTCGATTCCCACACGAGGGAATAAATTATTTACATTTCTTCTATTTTTTTTTCTAACTTTCATCTACTTATCTTTTATAAATTTTTTTCGTAATGATGCGTTTAGTTCCACCAATCATTAATCCTAAAAAAAAAATATTGAGATTTTGACTTCTATTTCTACCCACTAAGATACTATGTAATGAGATATTTATTATTTACTTTAACTATTATTTACATTATAATAATTTTCCTTATGTTATTATGAAACAATACAATTATGTTTTATAGAAGGAAAAGTTGGCAAAAATTGCTCCATCTATTATTTAAGGGGTATAAGATGAATATACAGCTAGAGCTATAACAATATATCAGTTAGTAAAACCGACCAAGTGCCAAATCTTTTGGAAACAATGGATTCTGTAGTATCTATTTAATTTATAATAGGTAGGTATAGTGTAAAAAAATGTTTCAAAATTTATATTATTTTTTAAAGGAAACATATTTATTATTTTTTTCCAAAGAGGCCAGTCGTGACGCAACGGCACAAGCGCGCGATTGTATACTTGATAGTTTGTGGATTCGATTACCATTTAGGGAAATTAAATATTTCATATTTTGCATTTCGCTACTCTGGTAATGAGCACTCAACACGCAATATCTTCAGAATTTGACGGAAAGTGGCGGAACGGAATGATTTAACACTAGGTTCCATCTGCCTACCGTGATATTTGAGAGATCACAGCGTGACGCTTGTTCATTTAAATGCATTTTTTAAATTGCTTTCTTGAGTTCCGCCACACACAAGTTCCGAATTACTGCGAAAAGAGGAGAGCAGAGTGCCATAATTATAATTTTTATAAGTTATAATTATTTTAATCTTCAATTTTTTTATCAGCTTCATGCTGTATCCCGTACACAGCAGGGTCGGCAGAGGGATTCTAGTGTTAAGACACTCCGTTCCCCACTTTCTGCCGAATTCTAGAGGCATTCCGTGTTAAGTGGCAGAACTCAATGCCGCGCTTTACCTGTACACGAGCGAAGAAATGGAAATATAAATTGAAGTAAATATTTCGTCTCCTCGAGTGGGGATCGAACCCACAATCAGTCGGTTTTACAGTCACACTTTGTGCCGCTGCGCCACGACTGGCCTCATTCTTGGTAATCTTCATTTCATTTTTTTATAACCTTGATACCTTCATACTAACTTTTGGAATACCTAGTGCTGTGCCACTGCGCCAAAACGGTCTCTACGCTTATTTATTTAATATAAAATCAGTTTTTTAAGCATTTTAGAATTATATGATACTATACCTACTATATTTATAAATATATTTTGTATTTTGTGAACTCATTAACGCTGATGAGTTCTCTTGAAAGAGCTAGCTTTATTCTTACCAAGATAACGGTTTATGTGGCTTTGGAATATAACATACTATATCTGAAATTAAAGTAGAGTAACCTGAAATTAGAAGTATATAGCTACATATGACCTCAGCCGGTACTGAACTAATTTTCTTTATGCGATACTTGCTAGTTCAAATCTGAAATATATAAAAAAAGTTGTTACTTACCTAGTTCGTAATATTGTATGGTGAAAGGCGAAAGTTAACAACGACAGTATATTATTATTCTTTTTTTTTCAGCTTCACGCTGTATCCCGCACACAGCAGGGTAGGCAAAGGGAACCTTGGGTTAAGACACTCCGTTCTCCACTTTCTGCCGAATCCTGGAGGCATTGCGTGTTGAGTGGCAGAACTCAACGCCGCGCTTAACCTCGACACCAGAGCGAAGCAATGGAAATATAAATATAAGTAAATATTTCATCTCCTCGAGTGGGGATCGAACCCACAACCAGTCGATTTTACAGTCACACCTCGTGCCGCTGCGCCACGACTGGCCTCATTATTATTCTTAATTTCATAAAATATAAAAGTTTACTTTATCTTGGTTTAAATATATTTGGTTATATGCCTAAATAAGCTGAAATTCGTGAATTGCTCTAAAATATTAATTTTGTTTCAATTTTTGTTTTTCAATTTCCACCAACAGACCATAGCGTAGTAATTCAAATAATTTATTTTCCAAAGTGGGAATTGAACCCACAACTATTGGTCTTGCTGCTTGCTTGTGATTGTGATTCTTTAGTTAGATCGAAGGAATGGTAGTGTCTAAGCTAGTTCGTTAGAATAAGAACGTTAGTGTTAGTGTCTATAAATATATATTTTTTGTATTTTTTTAATGTATACTTCAATATTTTTATAAATATTGAATCTTTTTCATTAACAGAACCCTAAAAACAACAAAACACACTAACTCAACACATACTTCCACTGTTCATGTAACAGCAAATTATTATTATCACACGCTGAGCCAAAATTTATGTAACTAGAAGGTTATAAATTTTAGCTTTATTTATACGTGGGAACTAAATACAAATTCTCTCTTTTCTCCAAGATGCACTCTGTACTCGCAAAAAGCAGAGTATACAGAGGGAACGTAGTGTTAAGACACTTAGTTTCCTTCATTCCACCGAATTTTCGAGGCATTGCGTGTGAAGTGGCGAATTTCAACGCCGTCATTGATTACGACGTTATAATCGACATTATAAATATTATAATGTAAAAAAGTATGACAAAATTGCATGTCTTATGTCAGCTTCACGCTGTATCCCGCACACAGCAGGGTAGGCAGAGGGAACCTAGTGTTAAGACACTCCGTTCCCCACTTTCTGCCGAATTCTGGAGGCATTGCGTGTTGAGTGGCAGAACTCAACGCCGCGCTTTGCCTGGACACCAGAGCGAAGAAATGGAAATATAAATTTAAGTAAATATTTCATCTCCTCGAGTGGGCATGTCTTAAAGTTTTGATATGTGTATAGGTATCTATCTATACGGACTCCTACTATATAAGTGGGAGTCCATTTTCTACACACGTATAGTAAATACATATAAAACGTTGCTATGCAAACATTTTAGTTAAAGTTCTCTCAAAGCTACAACATAACAAAACTGAAACATTTTATAGGATTTTTGTACAGCTTTTCTTTACAACTTGCAGAATTTTACTCTATTTGTTTAGATAGTATCTAGAGATACAAAGATACATATATATATAATACAGTTTATGCATTAGAGAATATATAAATTGTTTATAGTAATTTAGGTTTTTACAAAATTTTCTAATTTCTATATTATATTTATTATATCAGCAGCTCCAGCAGCTCCACGCTTTTTCCCAAATAACAGGTAGCCAGAGAGATTTTAGTGTTAAAATACTCCGTTCTCTAACTTCGGGTCCAATTTTTGAGGCAATTCATTTTGAATTGGGAACGGAAAAAATGATAACAACTTAAGCCCAATTATTTTTCCGAGTGGAAATCGAATCCGCAGCCACCTCGCTTACAGCCAAATATCTCACAACAGCATGTCAGACTCAATTAATATCAAATTAGACGAAATTAGAGAATTTAATATCAACACGAGATGAATGAACGAAAACACATTTTTTTCCAAGAACATATAAAAAAAATAAAATAAAAATCACGTTTTCACGTTCGTTCCCAACTCTTAAAAGATATCTGCGAAGTAATTTCCAACATTAAAATGATTCCAAATGTAATTCTCCGAGGGAGATGTCCCCGTAATCAAGGAAAACCATCTAATAGGTTTATTACTGAGCCCCGCTGAGGATCCGTAAGATTTAAATTATATTTTACTAGCCTTTGACCGCTACTGTGTCTGAATTTTGATATATATTTGTTTAACATTTTCATAACAGGATAGTTAAAGAGAATCTTGTGAAGATATTCCTCTCTTTTATTCTATTTAATCTAATATATAAAATAAATAAATCAGCTTCACGCTGTATCCCGCACACAGCAGGGTAGGCAGAGGGAACCTAGTGTTAAGACACTCCGTTCCCCACTTTCTGCCGAATTCTGCAGGCATTGCGTGTTGAGTGGCAGAACTCAACTCCGCGCTTAACCTCGACACCAGAGCGAAGAAATGGAAATACAAATTTAAGTAAATATTTCATCTCCTCGAGTGGGGATCGAACCCACAACCAATCGATTTTACAGTCACTCCTCGTGCCGCTGCGCCACGACTGGCCTCAAATCTAATATATAATATATCTTTATTTTATTTAGAAATTGAAAAATTATCCGATGGCCGTTTCCGTCCACGTTATATACGTGTTTACCCGTTTACGGCTATTTTCTATTTCTTACGGCGAGTAAGCGTAAGAAAAATTTTATATTTTAATATGTTTTGAAATATTTAAGCGTATTTGCGTATAACGGTGGGAATCGACTCTTTTGATTTTTAGAGGTTAGGGTCTAGTGTTAAGACACTCCGTTTCCCAGGCAGAAACTGTTACCATATTTCTGCTAGTGTTTTATATCCAAACCATGGAAATGAAAACCATCGAGTAAGAATCGAGCCTACAACCTACACGATTAAAGTCAGACACTGTGCTCCTGCAACGCGGCGGAATCTTTTCTACTATGAAAAAAATTAAGTAGTGAAAAAATCATTTATTGTATGTATCCTGCACACAGCAGGTTAGATAGAGAGAACTTAGGGTTAAGACACTCCATTATCTATGTTGCGCCCAATTCTAGAGGCATTGGTGTTGAATGGCGAAAGAAATCGCCGCGCTCGGCCTCACACATCGAAGAAAATGGAAATATTTATTTATATATATATATATATATATATATATATATATATATATATATATATATATATATATATATATGTATATAAGTAGAATTAACGTTAATTAAGCTTTTGTTCCAAAGGATGCCGAAAAAAAACTGTAATGAGGATGAATCGTTTTAACTTTTCGCGGTCTTCGTCCAGTTGCTAATGAGATGCTCGTAGGTATTCAGAGTTCTGTTACGATTTGTGTCAGATTATATTTTATAATGGGTGTATTTTAAAAGAAATTTTTGATACTATTGAAAAGTTTCGTGTGTTTCTACATATTTTTATATGATTAAAAAAAAATCAGCGTCACGCTGTATCCCGTACACGGCAGGGTAGCCAGAGGAATGCTAGTGTTAAGATACTCTGTTTCACTTTTCGCTGAATTCGGGTTACCAGGTGGCGCGGGTTCGAATCCCGCTACGTTCAAATTTTTATACGTTTTCTACATAAGTATTTTTCTTTCCTAAGTGTGGAATAACACTTTAAAATTATAAAAAATACCATTACCATATTATTATTCACAGAAAACGGCATAATTTCTATTGAATTAAAACTCAAGCTAAACCCAAATTATTAATCAACGCGTTTAAAGTTCACAAGTTTTATGAAAAATGTAAAAACAAAAAAGACAGCGGACGACGTCGTCGTTGCTCGCTGATTAATTAATTTAGTCCTAACAAAAAGGGGGAATTCACACAAAGATAGGAGATATCAAACTTTGGAGACTCGATTCGGATGACCTCATAAACGATCAGTGGATCAACTTTTAAAGTTAAAGTCGATTTTATTATACAAAAAAAAATCAAATTAAATTAAATTAGCTTTACGCTGTATCCCGCACACAGCAGGGTAGGCAGAGGGAACCTAATTTTGAAAAATTCCGTTCCCCACTTTCTGCCGAATTCTGGAGGCATTACATGTTGAGTGGCAGAACTCAACGCCGCGTTTAACCTCGACACCAGAGCGAAGAAATGGAAATATAAATTTAAGTAAATATTTCATCTCGAGTGGGGATTGATCCCCCAACCAGTCGGTTTTACAGTCACACCTCGTGCAGCTGCGCCACGACTGGTCTCATCTTTACATAATATAATAAAATTGTGGCTTCCCGCTACCTGTACCTGAAAGATACGTGAGATGATTTGTTATTAGGGGCAATCTAATAGAACCCGAAAAAAAATTATTTTCATTTTTTGTTTGTCTGTTCGTTTGTTTACGCCAATCTCTGAGACAGCTTAACTGATTTAAATTATGTTTTAATTTTTGTATTCTGGAAAGTTTGATTTATTTCAATCGGTTCATAAACAAAAAAGTTATGTCAATATAAAGAATTATATGCAACAACATGGTTGCAAAATTAGTGTTTTATTGAATTGGCCGAAACTTTAGCTATCAAAGTATGGACATTGTCTTTAAAATTATAATGTTATTATATCACGAAATTAATTAAGATGAGAAAATAAATAATTGTATAGTAAGCGGGCGAAGCCGCGAGCGGGTCTCTAAAATAATAAAGTTACTGTAATTTCGTCTCTGGGCTTAATTTTGATGATCTGTTTGGGCTATTAACCGTAATATGATTTTTAATTATTAAATTTCAAAATGAGAAAAATTAAGTCGTCATGACACAGAGTCACCAGCTTGCGATTGTAAACGCGACGGATAGTGAGCTTGATTCCCCACTTGGGAGAATGAAATATGCGGAACTCAACGCCGCGCTTTACCTCAACATCGACACCGAGTCAAGAAATGAAAATATAAATTTAAATAGATCACATTTACATATTTATTCCCCAGCACCACGATTGGCATCTACAAATAGTATTAAATATCGTTAAATAGCGGGTAAATGATTACAATTAATTAACAAACCTCCAATAATGTCGAGGATAAGCCTCAATACAATTTAAAGCCGCAACTGCGGCTTCTACTGATATCTATTTCTGTATAGTTCTTGTGATGAGATAAGTACCTGGATGTTATACATTGCTACTTTAGAATGGTGGGTTGAATTTATTATGAAAGTAAAAAAACGAAAGGAAAAAAATGAGGGACGGAGTGCCTTAACACTAGGTTCCTTCTGCCCATCCTGCTGTGTACGGGATAGAATGTGAATCTGAAAAAAATAGGATTTATATTCTTTTTTAACTTCACGATATATATTTACCGCGTCTAACAGAATACACAAATACTTAAAATCATATAAAATTTGAATGTAGCGGAGATTGAACCGACAGCTCTTGGAATCCTTCCCATTGCTCTGGTCACAAGCGGGAACGGTTTCCGGGAACTGGCTTTGTTCAAATTTTTATATGTTTTCTAAACTAGGAATATAACTTTAAATATGCTACAAATAGATAGACAATTTTTCTTAAAACATTTCTACAGTCGTGTTTTTGTCGCTCTCACGTCACATAGCAGAGCAGGTGTAGAAAGCCTAATGTGAAAACATTTCGCTCTCCACTTGACTCCCGAATTGAGTTCCGCCACTCAAAACATTTCAACAATTTCCCGTTGCTGTACAAACGATATCATTTATTATTGCTTCTCTATACTGCCCAAGGACCCATTTGCTAAATTTCGGCGTTCTACGCCACCTAATTACTTTAGACTGTACTGTGTGTGCTGTTATCTATATATATATATATATATATATATATATATATATATATATATATATATATATATATATATATATATATATATTGGTAAATTTATTTATTTACATGTTATATAGCGCAGGGACACAAAGTGTGACTGTAAACTCGACTGGTTGTGGGTTCGATCCCCACTCGAGGAAATGAAATATTCACTTACATTTATATTTCTATTTCTTCGCTCTGGTGTCGAGGCAAAGCGCGGTGTTGAGTTCTGCCACTCAACACGCAATGACTCCAGAATTCGACAGAAAGTAGTCACAGGTTAGGTTCCTTCTGCCTACCCTGCTGTATGCGAGATACAGCGTGAAGCTGATTAATTTTATTTTTATATTTATCATAATTTATATTAAACTCAATACTAATTATAACATGTAGAACGTTAGGTAATAAAGTAAACAGCATCTGATCAATGGTTATTATAATCAGCTAATTAGTACAGACCGCTGTGTATGTAGTTTACCGCAAATATTTGCATTCTGGCCGTAACGCAGATATGTACAGAATTACATTTTAATATTAGTTTTTGTAATAAGCTAAGGTAAGTGAATTCGATTACCGGTGGAAGTAAATATTTTTTTACCCGGTGTTAGTTGTGTAATGTAGTTTATAAGTTTGGATTTAGCTGTCTCTGCAAGTAAGACGGTTCCAGTCTGTTAGTATGTTTGAAAGACATCTTAAACAGCACTAGTATCTTAAAGCATTTCATAATTTCTGTATATTGTATGTATATGTCTAGGTATTCAAAGTTGTTAAAGCCGATATACTCTTGAATGGTGAACCCGTAGATCCTGTCGATTCTACGGTATTTCTCGGTATCACCATGGACTCCAAATTACAGTGGGTACCCCATATTGATGGATTGGCGAATAAACTTAGCTCTGCAGCTTTCGCGGTCAAAAAAATTAGATCACTAACAGACGCAGAAACGGTTCGACTTGTTTACTTCAATTAACTTCCATAGTATTATGTCCTATGGGATTTTACTTTGGGGTAATGCAGCCGATATTCAACCGATATTTGTCCTGCAGAAGCGAGCTATTCGTGCGATCTATAACTTAGGCCCTAAAGACTCCTTAAGGCAAAAGTTTAAAGAAATTAATATATTGACAGTTGCATCTCAATATATTTTTGAAAATGTTATGTATGTTAAGAAAAACATTAATAATTTTACCAAAATTGGTGATTTTCATAGTAGTAACACTAGAAATAGGCATAATCTTGGTGCACCTGTAACTCGGTTGCATCGAATTCGTAATTCTTTTATAGGACAATGTGTACGCTTTTACAATAGGATCCCGAGAAAACGTCAGAGAATTTTCTATATAACGATTTAAAAAAAATGTGAAAAGACGTTTGTGTGTTAAAGGTTATTACCAAAGTAATGATTTTGTATAACACGCCTTTGGAATGAAATGCTCGCTCCAGTCTGTTTCAAAAGTATCATTGTCACAGATATTTAAATATGTATTTGTATAAATTTATTTTAAAAAAATAGGTCCCGCTGAGTTTCTTGCGCCGGTTCTTCTCAGGTCTGAGGCACTAATTTTAGTGAACTGGTGGTAAATTATTTGACGTTCAAAAAATGAAGCATGTAACTTTTTATTTTGAATAAAATTATTTGAATTTGAATTTTATTTATGAAGTCGTACGTACGTATTTATGATTTATGAATAGGTATCTTTTAAATTTACTTTTATGTAAAAATATTACTTAACACGCAATGCCTCCAGAATTCTGCAGAAAGTGGGAAACGGGAGTGTCTTAACACTAGGTTCCCTCTGAATACCCTGCTGTGTGCGGGATACAGCGTGAAGCTGATTTGATTTTGATTTTATGTAAAAATATTTAGAGTGGTCCACGCCCTGTGGAAACAATACGTTTTTATATACTAAAATTCTTTATTTTTAAGTAAAATCTTTTATTTCCTCAAGTGGAAATCGAACCCACAATCTGACGTATTAAAGTCGCATGATTGTGGCCCTGCGCCACCAGTGGCATCAATCTTTGTCTTAAACTTTTAAAATGTATAACATAAAAATACTAAAATAGATAACTACAAACTTTACTAAGTAACAATATACTCTATCATTTCTGTTATTTTCTACAGTAAACATATAGACAGACGTTCCAGTGTAAAGATAACAAAGTAAAAGAAAACTCTTAAGAGCTAAGTTAAATAACTCGATAACATTTCAACTTCCGATGTTTCTAACTACATAATGTACCTAGTAATAGTACCTATCGTTTCTTTAAAATACATTAAAGAGAGGGAACCTATTTTTAAGACATTCCGTTTCCCATATACCCAACAATTTTAGATATACCGTGGCGCATCGGCACAAAGCGGCAATTGTGGGTTCGATTCCTACTCGAGGAAATGAAATATTGTCATTTCGCTAGTCCCTCAATGACTCCAGAAGAATAAACTTATGAGCTTAATTTTTCTTCAGCTTCACTTCACAGTAGGCTCACTCTACCTGTCATTATGTAAAAAATGATGATAAAGGAGATAAAAAAACCAATTTTTTTCCAAATAAAAATATATAATATACATATACATAGTTCATTTAGAAAGAAGCTGATGTAGGTGTGTGATACAAAAGAATTGTAAAGAGATATCTTAGTCTTTTTAGCGCTTCGTGAATCTATTGTGTACAAATCGCTTTCACAAATTCATATTGTATTGTATTAATTCCAGAGATATATTTTTTTCAAAAGAGCTTTATAAGAGAGGCCAGTCGTGGCGCAGGAGACCTAGTATGTGACTGTAAACGTGACTGGTTGTGGGTTCAAGATCCATTCGAGGAAATGAAATATTTATTTAAATTAATATTTTCATTTCTTCGCTCTAGTATCGAGGCAAATCGCGATGTTGAATTCCGCTACTCAACACGCAATGCCTGTAAAAATCCACGGAAAATCGGAAACGGAGTGTATTAACACTAAGCTCTCACTGCCTACTATGCTGTGTTCGTGAAGCTGTTTTATATATATTTATCTTATTTATAACAATAGTTATAAGAGTTAGTAGGTGGTCAGTTATAAGAGGCTGTAGTTGGGCTGCGACGCAACGTCAGATTATAGACGTGACGGTTGTGGTTTCTATTCCCATTTAGACGAATGAATTATTTTTATTTCCTTTTTTGTCTTGCCATTAGGAAATGGCAAGACAAAGCGCGTGTTGCGTGTTGAGTGAAGGAACTTAACACCGCGCTTTGCCCCGTTACCTTCCCTCGAGTGGGAATCGAAGACACAACCTGTCGCAATTGCAGTCGTACCCTTGTACCTGCGCCGCGACTGGCCTCAAGCACCACACTAACGCCCAATATTAATAACCTATCTCCTACGTCAATCTTGGATTGTTCCATATATCTATCCAATCTCTAGATAGGATATATATATGGAACAATCGAAGATTGACGTAGGAGATAGATTATTAATATTGGGCGTAAATGCACTCGTAAAATATACGGAACAGAACACACAACGGAATGCAATATGAGATCTCTATTACCACAATCAGCACCAGGAATCCCAGGAGCATTTGAACTCGTTGTTATTCAGCGTGTATGGCTTCACCAATTTTACTTTGAAAGTATTTTAATCTGTGCCCCGCAAAAAATTGTTACGCACAAACAATTTATTCAAATTTACAATAACATGTATATAAATACAAAAGTAAAAGTTATTTTACACAATGGCTTTTGAACGCGCGGGTGTAAAAAAGTAAAATATTTGTTTTTGTAGATTTTTTTTCATGGTTAAGTGGTGTAGGCCGTCGTGGCACAGGGAACGAGCGGTTGTGGGTTCAATTCCCACTCGGAATCAATATTTTTATTTTATCGCACTGGTAACAAGGACAAACGTCGTGTTGAGTTCCACCACTTAACACGCAATACCTGGTGAATTCGGTGAGAAGCGGACAATGGAAGTATCTTGATGGGAACGGATTGTCTTAACACTAACTTCCCAGGTTCCCTCTCCCTTCCCTGATATCCGCGAGACACTTGCGTAAGGCCCTTGTGCCCCTGTACCACATTTGAGGCCGGGTCGCCTTGAATTATTTTTGTTTTTAAAAATAAGAATTATTTTTTCTACATAATAATTACTCAAAATTAAATTTATATGTTATAATTAGCATTAAACGTGTGCTAAAAATATCATGTATGAAAGGTCCTTAGCCTTAAATGTCCTTTGCAGGAAAAAATGTAAACATAAGTTTTGGCATCGTTGTTCTTTCACAAAAATATACATTTGTTTGCAGTAAAATAGTTTAAACATAACAAAAATTTACATCGTCAAAGTACACTATGCGATATTTTTTTTAAATCTTCACGCTGTATTCTGCACATAGCAGTGAAGGCAAAGGGAACTTGAAAAACATAGTGTTAAGACACTGTGCAGCCAGGAAACATCAGCAACAGCCAGTTCCTTTACTTTCCGCCGAATTCTGGAGGCTTTGTGTGTTGAATGATGGAACTCATCACCGAGCTTTGCCTCGTTACCAGAGCTAAGAGACAATGACAATATTAAATATTTCATTTCCTCGAGTAGGAATCGAACCCACAACCTGTAGCGTTAACAGTCGCTCCCTTGTGCTCGCCAACTGATCTAAAATAATTTTTAAAACTACATATAACTTAGTAAAAAAGCTTTTTTCTTATTTGCTAACATTAACAAAAAAGATGAAAACATGGTAACAATAAATGTTAATAAAAATCTATAAAATAATAGTTAGAGGGGCTATTCTAAAAAATTATATCTGTTTTACTACTTCAGTTTGTCGTGTCGCAGTGGCACAAGCGTGTGACTGTGGACGCGATGGTTGTGAGTTCGATTCCCACTCAGGGATTTTATTTCGTCGTTTTGTTTCGTACGTCGCTCTAGTAACAATGCAAAGCGCGGCGTTGAGTTCCGCAACTCAAAACGCAATGCCGTGTCGAGTGAAGGGAATCGGGGAACGAAGTGTCTTAACACTAAATTCTCTTTGCCTATCCTGCTATATACGAGATTAATCTAGAAACTATAAAAAAATTACAAATTACCTCTACTTATATTTTTAAATGAACTTTTGCCGAATTACTTATATAATTTTAAAATGTCCTCTACTCCCGATACGATTTTAGAAGATTAAGAAGCTTTTCAGGGTTTTTGATAGCACTATACTTAATAAGAAGCTGAAGCTTTGAGTTTCACATACTCAACCAAAGTAAATTAGTCACGAAAGTTTACTTCCGACTCCATTTCCTAACAGGACCAAAGTTGATAAATGAATTAAATTAAACACTACGTTTATGTACTAGACTTGAATTATGATTATGTTTATAGTCGTATGTGAAAACTGATTGGTGACTCCACTTTACGCGAATTCTTCACTCAAATATAGTTTCACGCTGTATATTGTAGAAGCAGAATGAACCTGGGAACCTAGTGCTAAAGCACTCCGTTCACATTAAGTCAATTCTGTTTCCCAATTTTCGAGGATTCTGGCATTGCGTGCTAAGTGGCGTAACTCAATATCGCGTTTTTGCAGGAAATGAAAATATCAAATATGTCATTTCTCGTGTGAGAATCGAACCCACAACCTGTCAATTTTTCAGTCGCACGCCACCGCCACTCGATTAGATTCTTAATTTTTTTTTCCACTCTTGTACAGTCATAATGCCTTCCTTTCACTTTTAACAAATCAAACACAAAATATTAAGAATTAAATATGTAACGCTGCTATCAGTACAAGAGAGGTAGGTTGGTTGTCAAAAAACAGTATAAACCGGTTAAATCCAAGCAAATGACAGTCAGACAGTACACTATATATGAACACTATACATGCAAAGCTCACCTTATTTCTTTATATTTCCTTATATTTCTCAATCACATAAAAAAATATAACAGAGTACATACAGTATATCCTACTAGCTCTTGTTATAGTATGAGACGACGTTTTAACCCTTATTAAAAGAGAAAATAATGTCTTGAAATTCAACTCTTTAAAAGTTTAGATATAAGAAATAAGATAGTAAAGTTTTTTATGTAATTGCCTAGAATTTTTTGCCATTTCATAACTTATAATATTAAAAAAATCCATGAGTCCTTTACGACAAATGGGTCGACGACTCTCGTTGTAAGCGCAATGGTTGTGGCTACGTTTCCCACTCAGGGGAATTAATAATTTTTGTTTTCCTGTTATGTCAGATAAAATGTGGCGTTAAGTTTCGCTAACTTAATATGCGATGTCTTTAATAAGAGCGGAAAATGAACAAAAGGTGTCTTAACAATAAATCTTCTATGTCTATCTCGTCATGTAAGAAAACGCGTGAAGAACAAAAAAAAAAGCTGAAAATCGAAATCGTATCAAATTTGTAAATTGCACAAAAGAAAAAAGCAAGTGCTGCGTTTTAAATAATAGTGATTGTTCGACCGGCGGCGGTCAAATTAACACTAGCCAATGTTAGCAATTTCTCTGAGTGTGAAAAATGTGAAAAATGTTCAATTTAAATTGTGCTTTTAACTCTGTCGTTGATATAAAAGTATCTGTTCTTATGTACTCTTCTTGTAAAGTAAAAGAAATATAAATTTATAATTTTAAAAATCAAATTAAATCAAAAGTCAAATCACTTTCACGCTGTATCCCGCACACCCTGCTGTGTGCGGGATAGGCAGAGAGAACCCAGTGTTAAGACACTTCTTCCCCACTCTCTGCCGAATTCTGGAGGCATTGTGTGTTGAGTGGCAGAACTCAACGCCGCGCTTAACCTCGACGAAAGAATGGAAGAGCGAATGGAAGACCAGAGCGAAAAAATGGAAATATAAATTTAAGTAAATATTTCATCTCCTCGAGTGGGGATCGAACCCACAACCAGTCGGTTTTACAGTCACACCTCGTGTCACTGCGCCACGACTGGCCTCCATATATAAGTGACAAACAGTAATCGCAATTACTGTTACAACCGTACTTGAGTAAACGGACTATTTGTAAAAGCCTAACTTGTAAACAAGCAAAAACAAATTCTATTGTGTATGTATTCAAAAAATTCAAATTCAAAAAAAAGAACTAGTGAAAATGTAAAACAACATTGTATGTACAAAAAAAAGTTTTTACGCACGTCCGTTTTTGCACAAGCATTTACGGAATATATATTTGTTTGTTTAAATATAAGAGGCCGGTCGTGGCGCAGCGGCACGAGGTGTGACTGCAAAACCGACTGGTTCTGGGTTCGCTTCCCACTCGAGGAGATGAAATATTTACTTAAATTTATATTTCCATTTCTTCGCTCTGGTGTCGAGGTTAAGCATGGCGTTGAGTTCTGCCACTCAACACGCAAATGCCTCCAGAATTCGGCAGAAAGTGGGGAACGGAGTGTCTTAACACTAGGTTCCCTCTGCCTACCCTGCTGTGTGCGGGATACAGCGTGAAGCTAATTTAATTTTTTTTTTTTTTTTTAATATAAACTTTACTCTGTATCCCGCATATAGTAGGGTAGGCGGAATGTAGAGCTAAGATATACCTTTCCTAATTTTAAGTCCAATTTGCGTGTTGAGTGATTTTCATTTCTTTAAATTTTTGCTTTGACGAATAAAGATTCGATTATATATAATATATTATTTATATATGTAATATATTATTTATTTATATTAAATTGTAAAAACCTTTTTTTATATTATATTAAATTGTTTAATAATTGAGTCCCGACTATAAGTTCTTCAATTATGAGAAATATGTTTTTTTTAGCATGACTCTGTATGCCGGGTAAACAGAGGGAACCTGACAAACTAGACTTAAGACTGAAGATGTAAACACAGAAAGTTGATAAAAGATTTTTAGTCTTGGCAAATAAAAACCTTAATTTTATACATCGAGACTCTTACTTTTAAATACTTGAGTGGGGTCCATTTTCAGATTTATATCGTTTCACAGACACGATCAAAGTTTGCAACTTAGCAGATTTTATATTCAAGGAAGTTTTGTCATTCCGCGGCGTTGTTTGCTAAGAAAGTATATATTTTTCCAAGTTTTAAATTTAGAACTTTATAAAAGGGGCGTAGGTTGTTTTTTTTTTGTTAGATATTGCAACTGATTACCGAAACACCTTTAAAAAATATATTTAATAAATAATGCTTTGGCTCGTGATGTGTCTAGTGATTAGAATCTTTTATCGTTGTAATCGTGAATAATCCAAAATCTATTAGAGATTCAGAGACTTAAAAGAGTTATATTTGCAATACATGAGTTTTATATAATGCCATCAGAAGGTATCGGTCTAATAAGATATTTACCATCAGATGTATTATTTAAATAACTGAACCTCGACAATATTATTTTATCATAACCCTTCGTTCTTTTCTTCGTTAGTTCTTCAAAAGAAAAGCCAAGAGCGTCCTATCTTCCTCTCCACTAAAACTGCGTGTTAGTTATAGTAAAAAGAAGAAGGCGCAAGGGAACGACCCCGCCCCTACGTCGTGAATTCCTACCAGATTACGGCAAAACAGTGTTACTGAACTCACCAGGACGTTTATGAGAGATCTTTCTGAAGATATTTGTTACGTTTGTTTATATTAAAAAAGTATTAAAACTATGATTCGTGATGTTGATTGGTTTATGAAATCAATATATGTCATTGGATCGAGTGCACTACCGCAAAGCGGCCTATATGTTACACACCTACAGTCGCGTCTCGAGTTAGTTAGTTAGTAATAGAAATTTAAATAAATGTTTCATTTCCTCGACTGGGATCTAACCAACTACCAGTCGTGTTTATGTCACAATTTGTGCCCCGGCGCCACAACTGGCCTCTTATAAAGTTATATTATAAAAATTATAATAATATTGTAAATCTAAATATAGATGAAAGGTAGAAGCTTAATAATCTGCTGACACCTTTTGAGTACAAATCCCAGAAAAGCCGACATCTCGTACAGCTCCGTACACTAATAAATATAGTGAATAATGTACATAAATTATCTAAAGCAATTCACCACTCCCACAGGAGCCACTTAAGCAAGTCCTATGAGATTAGGCAATGGTTAACTCGATTGTCCTATAGAATTAATTTTAATCCTATATACATACGTAATCATTTAGTGCAACAATGACGTACTTGCATTTTTTGAAATATTGCAAGAAACTCAATCAATATTTGTAAATAATCTTTCCGCATTTATGAAGAAAAACCGAGTGTGAGTCGAACTCGCCCACCTAGGCTTTCTTACCAATTTCAACATTGTTTTGTATAAAATGAACTACAAATATAAGTTTATAATGACTTTTTTCAATGAAATATCTATAAATTTTCACCTTTCGGATTTTTTCCATTATTTGTATTGTAAGTTCTGACTTCGTGCCAAATTTCAAAAAATGCAAGTACGGGAAATACCATAGGAATCAAAAGATGATTGTGCTTGAACGACTCAGAAACTTGTTTTTTACTATGCGACAAGGGATCGTAGGCCTAAACATTTAATATTATTTTTTAATATTTTTTTAAAGTGTTAAGCACACTTATTTAAAGAAAAATAGATAAATAGATAGATAGAGAAATTTATATATGTTGTAATTAAATGAAAATGCCCTTGTAAAAGTCAATATTTAAAGAGAAAGAGTATGGTAGAAACTTGAGAACTGTATCTCATTTTCCGCCAAATTATTGAGGCATTGCGCCATACGCGGCGGTGTCCTCAAAAAAATATAATTATTTCGAAAAAATATTAGATAATTATTTATCCAAACGTGCAGCTGTGCTGACGTTTCGCCGTCTCATCAATGCAGCTAAGGCTTCTTTAACCCTGTTACCGGCAGCAATACGCCTTTCCACAATCATCTCGCATCTCCCATCTCTATTGAACATACTTCCCAAATGTACCACTTCATTCACTTGTTATATTTTTTTTAGATCTTGCGTTCTGTCATTTCTTCATCTCTTTCACAAATCAGAAAAGATATAACGTGAACCTAAAAATAATATTTTAAAATGACGTTGTTCTCATTTAACCTCTAAAACAGCTTATTAATTAATGTTCTTTAATAAATTGGCATTAAATATTATTTTAAAAACAGATTTAGTAATCGTTAACATTAAAATAATAGCGGAACTCGAAGAGAAAAATTGTACATCCTGTCATTTTCTATTATTGGAGGCCTGTAAATGTTTCCGGGAATTTGAGTAAATATATTTGGGACGAGCTACGAGGATTCTTATATAAGTTGTTATGTATTTGTTCCGTATTAAATGCAATATAAATTGTATTTTATTTATTACGAATCGAAACAAAGGAGTCAGCATAGAATATGAAGAATATGGATGAGTCTCGCCCATTCAGCTACAGTAGCTATCAAATACCAGTACTCAAAGCCGCAACATGTGTTGCCAGACCTAGAAAATATCTATTGTACCTATAATTCTTAAATTTATTCACGATCAGGATTTGAATCTCATATGCAATCATGTAATTACTATACTCGTCGATTAACTTTAGTATACAAATTCTGGTATTTAAAAATAATTTAAAAAAGGATGAATAAAACTGGAATTATATACCTACATATGAATTCAATATATGATAAATAATAAATTATAATAATTATGTACTAACATAGGTTAAGCAAATATATACTAACAAACATTATATGGATCTGTAGTCTGAAATAAAGATTATTATTGTTATTATTAATGACGGGACATACAAAATGGATGTGGAAAGGCGTACTAGAGCTGGTAATAAGATTAACGGTGCCTAATTTGCATTATTAAGACAGCAAAACGTCAGTATAGTCTTGAAATGTTTTGTTACTTTGTCATGTATTGTTGTGTATATATTTGTTGTGTCAATCTTACCAAATTCTCACCAAACTACCCTTGAAGTACATCCTTTCCAATAAAAAAGAATCACCGAAATCAATTGGAGTGATTTGATATATTCGTTCGCGCATGCTTAATGCTAATTTAAGTTGTTAAGACACTTCGTTTCCACTTTTCGCCGAATTCGATTTGTCAGAGCGAAGAAAATGGAATTATAAATTTAAATAAATACTTCCTCGAGTGGGGATCGAACCCACAAACACACTTTATGCCCCTGCGCCACTACTAGCACAGGGGCACAAATTCTCTTCTGATAATATAAAATAATGTTACTGATTGAGCTGAAAAATATAAATATGCACAGTTTATAGTATTACAGAACAATATTGTTTTGAAAGTAGGTCCCTCTGCCTAGACTACGGTATACAGCATGGCGCTAAAAAAATATAATAATATGCAAAGATTGAACTTAAACTACTTTCTTTGATCATTCTGCCTATTAGTGAAACCACATTACTTAATTATTTATATGAATACCGGAGTAAAAAGACTTTCTTGCATACTATGTAAAGATAAAGATAATATTTACATTCGTGTGAACACATTGTACTAAGCAAAATGTAATTGTCTTGGTGCAGTCGGTACATGTCTAATTCCACTGTACGTGAGTGTTATAAGGTTAATTCTCTTTGAAGTACTGTTTTAGTAGCTATATGTAAATTAAATTGGTATACAAATTTCCTAGTCTGTCGTTCTGACATAATGGCAAAGTTAAATTACTCTCCTTATTCTCCAAATGTTGATTTTCTCCATTTAATATTTATTTTAAATTAAATAACTTATTAATTTAGAGACAAAAGAATATGATTGTGTGTACTTGTGACTTTTATTTTAGGCTTTTTATAAGGTACGTAAAAAGCATAAGGACTCTCCAGATGGCATGGTTAACGACAGTGGACAAGGCAAAAGAGGTATGCAGAGATCGTTGCGCTTGGCGCTCCATTTTCCCTGGATACAATGCTGGGGACACAATAAGAAACTAATAAAAAACCAAACTTCACATTTATGCCTTGAAAATCGTAAAAAAAATACTTAAACCTTCTTTCTATTAAAAGTATTACTTATCCATTTTTGCATTATATATATTAATATCCATTCAAACATGAAAAGTTATAAATACAACAAAATCGAAACAAGGACAAGTACCAAAATCTTTTCATTAATAAAAAGAAGTATACTCGTACATTTGAAGGTAATACATAAAGTATTCACCCGAACCTATCATCCTCCTATAGCGTTTGTCGCTTTGAAGTTACATACATACATATATGTACAACAATCTGTCGAAGATTTATATCTTTCCTATCTTTGACCGTAAAAAGGACCCTTGGGTCTTATAAACAAAATTTATCAAATAAATGTTCAAATGAGATATCCTCAAATTCTATGATACCTCTCTAATTGTTTTATAAAACTTGTTTAAATAAGTAATACACTTAAAATGTGTTAATATTAATATTAATCGCGAAGAAACTATTTCTAATGTGTTTAATACATTTTATTTCAGCTTCACGTATCCCGCATGTAGCAGAGTAGGCATACGGAGCTCAGTGTTATGACACTCCGCTCCCTATTATCCTCCAAATTCTGGAGATATTGTGTGTTGATCAAGTTAATTCAATCAAGTCAGTCAGTAAATCAGTTTCAGTCAAGTCAATTCAAAAAAGGCTTTCTCACTGGGTGACGATTTCTGCTCCGAATATGTACCCGTGCTACAAGACTACGTACTGCCACCCACGCTGTATTTTCTGCATATCAAAAAGGATGATTATGAGATATTTGAGGATTCTAACGTGCATTGCTATGCAGATGATAGCACAGTGGAGGCTGTATGTTCCGGCAGTGTTGAAATACATTTGTGTCGACCTTCTGTTGAGGTATCCTTCGGAAAATTTCCTTATGGGGAGAAAGGAATCTGGTCTAATTCTACCACTTAAAGACACAAATTTGCGCACTACCCCCTAAGAAAACGCCATTTGTCGTGTCCCCAGTTTTCAAGAATTCTTCTCTTCCAGTTGCAGTATATTGGACCTTATCGTTTTAAGTGACTGCCAGTATCATGACTATCTTTGATCTTAACGAAACTGATTGTCATCACGCTAAAGCACAGATTGGCCATGTATAGAACCCAGGTTCGGCCTCTTGTGGAGTACTTTTCTTATCTGGGCTGGTGCCTGGTGCACCCAAATTTCAGCTTGAATTATTCAATTGCATACAACGTACAACGTAGAACCGTTTAAATAGTTGGGGCCCAATGATCACATAATGTTCGTATAATTTTCTTGAATATTTATGCAAATATTTACTCAACAAAATAAGATCATCACATAAAGCCAAATAGCCACAAATCTTCCTTATATTGGTATATGAATCTATAGAGTTTCACGGTTATGAGGAGTTTGAGGCATTAGTGCTCAAGATTAATTCCACTCCTTTAAGCACTTCACTTTGATGCGGCTATTGTTTTCACTTAGATGTTATTAAGTACGAGGCCGTCGTGGCGCAGCGGGATAGCGTTGTGGTTTCGATTCTCACTCAAGGAAAAGAATTAGTTTCGTTTCAGGAACAATAAATTGGGCGGAAAGTGGGAAATCGAGTGTCTTTCACAGGGATTCCTCTGACTACTTTACTATGTGATATACATCGTGAAAGTAAAAAAGCATGAGACGCCGACGTGATTAATAGAGTTCTACAGACCTGATAGTCATAAATTCGAATTCCAAAGAGTTGTGAGTTCAATTCCTGTTCAGGGGTATATTTTATATTTTCATTTTTCTCGCTCTGGTAGGGAAGCAAAGCGCTGCTTTGAGTTTTGCCACTCAACACGCAATGCCTCCAAAATTCATGGAGGTGGATTTTCCTTAATGGAGAACTGAATGTCTTAACATTAGGTCCCCGGTTATCTCTATGTGTCCTGCTTGTGATGCAGCGTGAAGCTAAAAAAATAGAAATCGAACCCACAGCCACAATTGAACACGTACATAAATATCTAACTGCTAAAATAAACCACTAAATTTAGTTTTGACTATAAATATACCAGATACTTTAATTTAAACGGTTAATACTTTTATTATCACAAATTACAGACATTTATATATATATATATATATATATATATATATATATATATATATATATATATATATATATATATATATTACATTCGATAGAAAGAAAAATTCCTTCGATAAAAATCAACTATATCAATATATCATATCTATCATCTCTCGTGAGACCATCTGTTTCCTTCCTCCGGGAAAGAGCTTCATCTTCCATTATACAATAAATGTTCGTTGCAATAATGTTACTAGTTCCAATTCAATGTTTTCAGAATTTTAAATATATTTGACACTGTTTGTTTTACTTTTCAATATTTGTTAGTTTTATGTAGCTGACCATTCCCTATGCTCCTTAGTAAAATTATTAGAACGTTACTAAGAATCATAGGTATCGTCAGTTTAGTCAATGTTAAAAAATATATATTTTTCTACTTGATTTATTTTATACTAGCGACCCAGTCGCGGCTTCGCCCGCTTAAACTACTGAATTATTTATCTAATATGCTGAATTGCGTTCCTTAAACAAACGAAACAAACAACAGAATACTTAAATGGTAAAAATCATAAACAACGTAATAGGTAGTCTACCTTTTATTCTTTTATGTAAAAATATTTAAACGAAAGATTGATGAACGAAAGATTGATGATCGATGATTATTTAAAGAGCTCCAAAATATATGCAATTGTTTCTAAACCTACTTTATTAAAGAGCTAGCATTGAAACATTCTCTAGTCCAGCTCCTTTCTTCTGGCGCTGGGGAACGGCATCAAGGCCATCTGGCCGTGGTCTCGAGCGGCAACCATCAATATGGGTGCATCGTTAGGGGGCCCCTTGGCCCTAGGACTGTGTACCTGCCCTAGACCAGATACAGAGAGAGTTTTTTAGTGGGAATGGAAGGATAATCAAATGTCACCTGAGCGGTAAGCTCAGCCAGTTGAGACACTCAGTCAGGAGGACCAACTTAAGGCCGTTGTAACAGTATATACCTTGAGTATAAGTAAAAAATAAATAAATAAATAAAATAAAATATGCATGGCAATATACATAAATAACATAGTTAAATATGAATAATAAAAACTATATATTTTAAATATCATATTAATCGAGACGCGTTCGTGTATTCTCGTCCCGAGTGTCGCGACCGTCGTTCCGTATATATAGGTGGTGGTGATGTTGGAAGGCAGCGGTCGAGTCGAACTATTAAGTACTACGGTACAAATGAATATGATGCACATAAAGACTCGTACCAAATGTATAATAAATATAATGTGATAATTTGAAGTCTATCATGGCACGATCTTTTAGGATCGAATTTCTTATAAAGGCAATATATGTGTAGGAGCGACACATATTGTTGATCTTTGATCCATATTATAATATTGAATGTTGCTTGACGTCGCGGAGACGTGATGAGCTTATGCGAACTGTTATAGCGACATTAACTATGTCGTGGCTGATGCCGTCTCGCAGTACGCTCGCGATACGTAAGCTATGCTTGTATGGCGTTGGTCATTGATATTTTATATACCACTTCTAAGACTTGGTATACGACTAGTAGGTGTGTGGTGTTATTTTATGTCCCAGCTCCGGTGTATGTAGTAGTGTCCGCCTTCATACGGGTGTGTGGTGCTATTTTATGTCCTGGAACTCTGGTGTATGTAGTAGTGTCCGCCTACGGTTCGAGACACGACTGTGGGGTGTGTGCCGTGCGTTTATTTAACATATCGGCCGCCTAGCGGTAGTGCGTTCGTTCTAACGACTTATATTGATCTCACAAATCAATCAACATCACGAATCACTATTCTAATACAATCTTAATATAAACAAGCGTAACAAGTACCTTCAGAAAGATCACACACAAACGTCCCGGAGAGTTCAACAAGACTGTTGCAGCCGCAGTCTGGTAGGAATTCACGGTGTAGGGGCGGGGCGGGGCCCGTACTCTTTCTTCCTTTTATTATAACTAGTTCGCAGTTATAGTGGAGAGGAAGATAGGACGCGCTCTTGGCTTATCTTCGGACGAGCTTCGAGTTATGACAATGTTATATTGTCGAGTCAGCAGTTATCTAAATAACTGACACAAGAACAACTTCTGATGGCAAATATCTTATTAAAGCGATACCTTCTAATGGCATAATATGGAATTCTTAACACTGTTTCCTCTGAATCT